>CM074510.1:3702812-3848570 GCA_037389245.1 Oryzias sinensis | reverse complement strand
GCAGCATCGGCCTTCAGCACAGCGGCGGTTTTCACACTCTGAGAGCGAATGATGTTTTGGTTGGAGCCAAGGAGTCTCAGCTCAGGGGGGGGGGGGGGGTCCGATTAGATTAGATTTTCCGGCGCCAACCAACCAACTGTGTCCTTGACTGGCCTCGCACTGAGAGGCAGATTTGATCCAAAATGTGGGCAATTTAGACCAGTCTAGCCCCAATTCGGGCAGAAACGCGCTCCAAGTTGGTATCCATCTTCTGCACAAGTTCAAAGATCGAGAGCATCCTGCTTAAGTGGGCAAGACAAGCACAGAGCTTTTGATCCACTTGCGAAAGTTTCTCGTACTGAGTCTCTCCTCCCCGAAGAATCCTTCCACAGAGCTCAGACGAATCGCCTCTCTCCGTCTTCTGCTCCCAGACTGCCTGATAGATCAGAAATCCTCCGATCCCAATGATGAGGAATCCAATTATCATAAATCCAAAGAGGTACACATCCTCAACGTCTTCCACAGACAGCTGGGCCAGGCACACCAGCCTCCACTTGCCCCATGGATCGTTGGTGTATCCAGCCGCGTGGGTGCCGTCTGGGCAGGAAGGGTCCGCTTTCCCGTTCCTTAGTGTGGAAAAAACTCTGTCGATCGAATTCAAAGACCAGCTGATCAGATCCATCTTTAGAGTGTAAAAAGAGCAGGAGTAGCAGCAGGCAGAAAGATGCAGCTCCAGGGAAGACAGACAAAAGCTGGGGGGGGCTGATACAGGAGGAGCGAGAGGAAAAGCGTCCGTCCTCGACAAGAGCAGGAAGAGAATGATTATCTTATCTTATCTTCTACAGATAACAGATTTATTTGTGCACCTGTATCAATCTTGAATGGAATTATTGTCTCATTCACATCAAGTGTTACTATCCATTCTTCTTTTTCTGCTGAGCCTGCATGCACCATGTCCACATTGATTTCATCTTTCTGTTCTTCCCCTTTAACTTTGTGGACTTTTGTCTTGTGGGAACTTTACAACATTTAGCATAATGGTTGCTGTTCAGACTGCTGAAGCAGTCAGACTGCTGAACTCCGGTTGATCACTGCACCCCCCCCCCCATGGACAACAAGCTAATTCCCAGGTGCAATATCACAGGGCTGTGCAATAATTAACATAATATACTGTGCAATTTGAAAAATACTTCTGTGCAATACTAATCAGGAACCACACCGTGACAGACTGATATCTCACTGACATTATTATTGATATATATTATTTATGTCTGAATGTAAACGGCTGGCCCGGGACCAGAGAGCCTAATTTCGTTTTATCATGATAAAATGACAATAAAGTTTTCCTGATTCCTGATTCCTGTTCCCAATGTTTTTCAAGATTTTCTATATGCAGGGCATGATCTTAGCTTGTGGCTGTTTCCACATTTACCACATTTATTTTAACGTTTTTTATTGTTATTTTGAGAAAAACAAACAGCAACAGTAGAAGAAGAAAAATAAAATAAAAACAAAAACATTTCCACAAATCTGCCAATAATTGAGGTCAACACTGGGATCGATGTCTCTGGATTAGAAAGAAATAATAGCACATCATCGGCATACAGGGAGATTTTGTACTCCGTAACTCCTAATTTGACCCCGGAAATCTTAGGATTGGTTCTTATGGTTGCGGCTAATGGCTCCAGTGCAAGCGCAAATAATAAGGGGGATAGCGGGCATCCCTGACGTGTTCCCCTGCCCAGGAGAAACATCAGAGACCAAACCGTTTACCAGTATCCTTGCAGCTGGTGCCCTGTATAGTAATTTTACCCACCGACCAAATTCAGAACCCAAACCAAACCTGTCAAGGATCTTGAATAGGTACTCCCACTCCACCCACTCAAACGCCTTCTCAGCATCTAATGAGATTGCTAAAGCCCTGCAGTTTGTCTTCTAAATATTTAACAAATGAAGGATCATTAAGGAGAGTTGGATTTAGATGCCAATGTCTGGATAATGGGTCAAGATAGGTTGGTAAAAATTCCATTGATACAGATGAGTGGTCTGAAAGAACACACGGATTGATTGAGCGTACCCGGGTTCTATCCACAACGGATCTCGAAACAAATAAAAAGTCAATCCTAGAAAAAGAGAGATGAGGGCATGAAAAAAGGTGAAATCTTTAGTACATGGGTTACAGATTCTCCAGGCATCAAAAAGACTCAGATCTGAGCACAGCTCAACTATAGCCCTTGCCATTTTTGAGGATGCCTGAGTCTTAGGTGGATTATAATCTGTGCTGGGTGCTAATCTACAATTAAAATCACTGCCAATTAGTATGTGAGTTGAAGATACAGAGCTGACTTCTGCCACAAATTTTGAGTTAAATGAGCTATCAAATGTGTTAGGTGCATAAACACTCCCTAAGAGGATTTGTTCTCCATATAACAGACCTGTAACCAAGACGTAACGGCCATCTGCGTCCTGTATAACCTTATCCACCGTTAAAGCTAAATTTTTATGGATTAATTTTGCCACACCTCTGCTTTTAGAGTTAAAAGAGGAGTAATATATTTGACTTACCCAGTCTCGTTTCAGTTTTAAATGTTCCAAGTTGGTCAGATGGGTCTCTTGTAACAATGCAATCTGCACCCTGTCTTATTTAAGCGTAGACAGGACTTTTCGCCTCTTAATGACATGGTTAATTCCCTTGACATTGAGAGTTGTGATTTTTGTGTTACTCATTAGCAAAATAGACAGTTACATCATACAGTATACATACATACAGTATGGTAACCCTGAGTAACCAAAACCCATCATAGAGAAAAAAAGGATGTGCTGTCCATGATGACCAATACGCCGAGTCAGCTGTGCTGGAATGAACAATACCATCATTCTTTGATGGCCAAAAAAGAACACACAGAACCAACAAACCATAAGTCAGTAGTAAAGCAAATATTTGAGAAAATCTATTTGCAACATAAAAAGCCACCCAACAGGTGGTATAACAAAACCAGGTGTAGCCAAAAGCAGTCTCCACTCTGCAGGAAAAATAATTATCCCATCTCCACCCCACCAAGCAAAAGTAAAAACATAATCTAGATACTGTCAATTATAAAACATAATATTATTGAATCAGGACTAAAAGTAAACCCTTCACACATGCCTGAAACAAAGTCCAATGACCCAAAATCTGCATGTTTCTCTTCTTGTTTAGGATATGTTTTCTCTTTCTTTCTTTCTTTCTGTAATGCGTGCACTGTTGTTTGAACTCTCCGAAGCTCTTTTGCTTGTGCTCTTGTGGTCTCTGCTGCTCTACACATAGAAACACACTTATATAATGTAAGTCCAGTTTCTCTTAACAGTCTTTCTCTGAGTCCATTATCCTGTACCGCAGACAATCCTGTCTTTCACTAGTGAGTCTGTCAGAGTCCCGAATTCACATGTTATGCTTAATGTGTGAAGCTCTGCCACTTCGTGTGACTCAAACCCCTAAATAAGCGCTTTATTTGCCTTGTTGCTGTGGTCCGAGCTGTTCACGGATAACGCCAATCTGGACTCAGGAATCAGACCAGTCCTTTGGCCGGCGTAGAATTCACTATGACAGACTTTCTTCTGGTGACCTATTCTCACTGGCTGTGTACAGACTTAAATCACTGTGGTCCTCCCCCAAAGACGCAGATTTGTTATAATCCGGCTCGAAGGACCAAAGAATGTCAGATAAATGCATGTAGACATTAAAGAAACACACTGTAAGAAACAACAAATCACAACAAGAATCAAGTTTCTCATGCAGAAGGGAGGAAAGCAAGTGTGACGGAAGCTGTCCACTACCCTTCTCTTCTCAAAATGTCTGCATCTCTCAGTGCTCCTTTTATTAAGAATTCAAGTAGGAGGTTACAATTTCCAAACAAAGAAAAAAGTTCATTAGGGTTGTCGTATAATGAACCATTTCTAAAAAGTAAAAAGGTCAATCTGAGTTAACATTTATACATGCATTTAAACAAATACATATAAACAATGATAATAAAGCAATTTATTTCACACAAAAAAGCAACAAACAATTTTTATTTATTAATAAGAACATTATTTAACATCTAGCTTATTTACTTCCACCGTACAAAAAAGGTGGTTTTAGAAAGACAAATAATTATTTAAAATTAATTTCACCATTGCAATCAATCGTAAAATTTGAAAGAGATATTGGAATGTCAAATTGCTGTTGAAGGACAGAGATTTAGCTATTGTTGACTGTGAACACTGCTGGTTGAGACGTTGCGGGACGACAAAATGTTGCTCCATTCCCATCTCTCCTGGAGTGACAGAGCCCAGTATGCATGGATTACGCCATGGGCTGAAATGTTCAGTGCCTTCTTCATCTCTGTGGATGCTAAAAAATGCCATAGTCAACTCACAGCACCTCTCCCTGCCACGTTGAGCCAAACACAGCTGGATGTCAAGCCACACTTTTCTGACAAGGCCAAGGGCCGTGTCGGGAGACAGAGCAGAGGAGCATCTGATTTTTTAGGGTCTGATTAAGTGATACGAGGCTCAATGCTGCTGTCTTTCCCACTCTTTTTATAGCGCTTTATTATTGCCTTAAATACCTCATTGCTGCTCTTGATCACGGTGTCACTAATATATTTATTAATTATATTTGAGGGAAATCTCTTTTGTTTTCCTTACAACTACAACATGGTTTATCGGTGAAGGTCAAATGTGTTGGGCATCAGACAGTGAAGCTCAACAGAACCATTACAGCCACTTGGGCTCAGCCAGTGCTTGTTTTTTCTTGTATTTCTACAAGTAATATATACAAATTAAAGGCACTGTACTTTTTTTTAACCCAATTAATTTAAAGTGATCTTCACTTTGCAGTGTGATCATGTCATTTGAAAATGCATTTTACAGTTTAGGATTTAATATGAAGAAGAATTCTTTTCAAATCTTAGCTTTAAATCCAAGCAAACTCTATTGGATTTTAAATCGTTGGGTTTCTTTGGTTCCATAATCCAAATGAAAGAGAATTTTCCAACTGTAAATTCAATCTGCATTTCTGCCATGCATTTTGAAAATATATTAAGTCAATAATAAATCATGATAATAAATGGTAAATGGCGTATACTTATATAGCGCTTTTTACATTCTTACAAAGGCCCAAAGTGCTTTACAGTCACAGTTCCATTCACCCATGCACACACACATTCACACACTGGCGGCTGCTCCGCTGCCGAACACTGGCGCCAACCTCCCACCAGAGGCAAGGTGGGGTTTATTGTCTTGCCCAAGGACACTTCGACACATGGGCGTGAAGGGCAGGAATCGAACCTGCAATATTACGATCATGATTCGACCGCCCTACCGCTGCACCACACCCTGTGACATTTTAGTTCCTTGTCTGTTTCAACTTCATTTTAGTCTTCAAGCAAAGTCTTTTCTAATCTATTGCAATTTTAGAGAAATTGCTAAAGAGTGAAAATGTCATCTGTCAGTCTGTCATCAGGGCGGGTCTCCCCTGACTGAATGGACCAAGTTCCTGGACCTCCAGCTGCATCACTGCTCCTGAACAAACTTTTCTGTCTGATTGCAGGTTGAAGGACTGCAGTTTGTCAGAGATCAGCTGTGAAGTTCTGGTCTCAGCTCTGAAGAAAAACCCGTCTAATCTGACAGAACTGGACCTGAGCTGGAACCAGAACCTGCAGGATTCAGGAGTTCTTCATCTGTGTGGTTTTCTGGAGAGTCCAGACTGCAGACTGCAGACTCTGAGGTCAGACACCATGTTTCAGTTGTGTTCAGATCAATATGATGACAAAGTTGTGTTGACCCACAGTTAGCAGAAATGTCCAGGTTCTGATCTGCAGAAGCATCTTCCTGCAGCTGCTTGTTCTCTTCAAAGACCTGCAGAAGAACTTCTTCTTTTCTTCCTGAATGTTCTTCTTCTCTGCTTCTGCTGGACTCTTCTGATCTGCTGCTGTTGCTTCACATCTTTGGACTTTTTCTAAACTTTCTGATCTTCTTCAGCTCTGAACTCTTTAGAAGAAGTGAAGGATGAAAAACATGAACTTTGTCTTTAAACTCAACTCTTTGTTCTGGATTCAGGTTGATTAAGTGCAGGTTTTCAAAGACCAGCTGTGCTGCTCTGGTCTCAGCTCTGAAGTCCAACCCGTCCCACCTGACAGAACTGGACCTGGATTTAAACAACCTTCAGTCTTCAGATGTTCAGCAGCTTCAGGATCTGGTGGAGAGTCCAAACTCCAAACTGCAGACTCTGAGGTCAGTAGAGGGTTGGAGTCAGTCCAGCTGCTTCCAGATGTTTGGTCCTAAAGTTAGTCTGAGAGCAAAGATGCAGAGTTTCCTGTGAAGCTGCAGCTTCTCAGTGAAGCTCTGAGGAGAATGATAACAGCTTCAGGACAACAGTCAGCCAATCAGAGCAGCAGAAGCTCCAACAGGTGAAGATGACAGGAAGCTGCTGCTCTGAACAGGACTGAAGCTCCTGCTGCTCTTTCTGCTGCTGTGCTGCATCACTGACTGACACACCAGGATCAGGAGACACTCCTGTTTTTTTTTTTTGTCTCTTTGCAGGTGGACGGGAGAGGACCTGTGGGATCGTTGTTCCTCCTGGAGGAGCAGAGAGGAGCAGAGAGGAGCAGAGAGGAGCAGAGAGGAGCAGCAGCAGCAGCTGGTCTGCAGAGATGTTGTGACTGGACGGTGTTCCTGGGAGGTGGAGAGCAGAGTGATGGAGGAATCAGAGGAAGTGGAGATGAGTGTCAGAGCTGCAGCAGGAACTGATCTGAGATCAGCTCCACTGTCTCTCTCAGCATCAAGTGGACAGTTATTGTGCTGCAGCTCCCCCGGTGGACTGATAGAGAACTGCACTTCCTCTTCTCATTCTAACTTGGAGTGTTGATCTGAAACATGGGTTGGATTCAGATGTTCAGCAGCTCCAAGATCTGAAGAAAAACAGACCTGCAGACAATCAGATTATTTTCTAGATCATTACTTTCTTCTTTGATCTACATTTGATGGACAGATGTGAGTTTGTGATGGACCCATCAAGGATCGAGGGAATCATTGATCAGACAGAACATTTCTGGATGACATAGATCCATGTGTGGGTCAGGGGAAAACACAGTCAGGCATTGAAACCTGATTCTGTCTCTGGAACAGGGAAAGTACCAGAACTCTGGATCACAAGATTCTGGTTCCAGATTTTTCACACTTTTCTGTTCTCCAGAAACTCTCATTGACAAACAAACACAGAGTTTCATTCAGAAACCTCCAACATGGTCATGTGACCAGAATGTTCATAGTGGAGACACGGACAAACGCTGTGGTCACATGACTCTTTGGTTTGGATTCAAGTTATTTGAAGTCAGTTTTTTTCAGCTCTGTGAATGTTGACACGATATATGGTTTTGACATCAGACCCTACCTTTCCAGAAATGCCTAAAACACACCTTTCCTGACTGGTCGAGGTTGATCTGCTTTTGTTCTCATTGTTTGGTCGTTTTTGTTCTTTTTTCACATTTCTTTTGCATGTACAAATTGTGTGTAAAGCTTGTAATTATATTTGATAATGTACCAAAAATTCTAAAATAAAAACAATATTACAAAAAAGCAACAACACGCCTTTCAGATGTTGGAACAGACTATATAAGACTGTTTTACCGTTCCTATGGTTACATCTTTAATCTGATTCTGAAGGAAGTTTTACTTTGGAAAGCCAATGGATTCTCAACCACATTCGACTCATTTTTATACGCATGTCAAGACATCTTGAAAATCCATCTGCTATTTTCTGTGCCGACAGCTAAATTGAAAACCCCAAGCTAGCAAAATGAACCAATAACAAACGTATTTGGAAAGTTTGTTTTCACAGAAAATATCCAGAGAGCAAACAGAATAGGAGCCTTTATGTTCAAAATAAAAAGAAATACGAAATTTGACAAACAAAACCCTAAACTCTTTTTTTGGAAATATGGATATATTGTGACAGTTGTTCCCACACACCATAATTATGCATAATATTCAGCAACCAACTCTCTGATATCATGAGGGTGCTGCTAATAAATTTGTAAACGTTTGGATTGGCATTTTTCTTTTTATTTATTTATCCGTCGCACCTTAAAAGTTGAACAAGGGTGTTTTTTCATTGGACCTAAATGTTGTATTTATTTTTTAAACTAGTAAATGTTTTAAAAAGTTCTCTAATAGACATCTAAAAATATTTGTCGGTTAGATAACTACACGTAAGTGTGTAGGAGTCCTCTATATGCAGAACACTAAACATTATTTTCCTCCAAACTAGCGAGAGCAAAGTTTGCTGCTTACCTCCACTCGGCGGTCCTCATGGAGACTGATGGGAATGCCGCAAAAGAACAGGAGGAAGTGCAATTATCAAAATAAAAGTCTCCGCTTAGAACAATCTCATACAATCAACAAAAAAGACGACAAAGGTGTTTTTGGTTAAATTAACATAAAATAAATATTAAATGGGCTACATCTATCATATACAAAAAGCACATCTGTAGCAATAAGCATTAAAATAGCCATGATTTAGATCTATAGATGTGTCTGTGCCCAGTGGGGTACCTAACAGAAGCCGATGATGTGGAAGTTTTAAAGCTTTTGGCAGAAAAGCTAAATGCACTTCTGTTTAAAAAAATGTCATTTACACTCAATAATATATATATTTCTTTAATTAAAATAGTTTTCTTATGGAGGATTTAAAAAACTTTTATCTAAATTCTTGTGGGTCTGCTGTCTCTTTACATCTTCAATTATATACACTTATATTGTCAAAAGGAAGAATAAGATGTGAGGAACATCTCTGCTCTTCTTCCTCCTCCTGATTGTCTTCCTCTCTGCAGGTGAAGCACAGCAGAAAGCTGTGCTTCACCTGCAACTTTGAAAAGTGCAGCAGGCAGATCCTGAGCCTCCATATGGGTGGAGCAGGCGCCAAAAATTAGCCACACATGATCCGCCAGCTGGTCCCCAAGGCGCCTCCCATCATCCAGCTGCTGTACCAGTATGACCCCCTCATGGAGGACAAGAAAACATGCCATGACTGAAACCCTCATCACTGTGGGCGCAAAGCATTAGAGGGTTTTAGTTTTTGGTGAACTACATGCACAAAAAGCTCAAATTTGCCTCATCATGCTTTAAAAGAAGAAGTTTTAGTGTAAATGAGTCTTTTGTGTCTATAGAAGTCAACATGCATGAAATGTGCCCGTAAAATGGTTTAGTAAAAAAGTCTAGTTAATGCTTTAAAAAAAGCAAAGTTAGGGATTAAATTTGTCTTTTGGGTATAAAAGGTTGACATTTGGGCATAAGTGAGCAAAACCTGTGCCTTAAAAAGTTGCAATGTCAAGTGAATACATTAAACAAAAAAAGGCTAAATTTGAGTACATTTCTATATTGTGCCCCAAAAATGGGTCAATACGTGAAATGAGTGACTAAAGAGGTGCAATGTTTGACTTTTTTTTTTTAAAGCAAAGTTTTTGCAAAAATATGGCTAACATGCATAAAAGTTTATATTTGTGCATAACTACACAAAATATGTTCCCTTAATAGTAATATAGTCTAATTCTTTGGGGAAAAAAGTTAACCATCTGCATATGTTTGTCTTTTGTGCATAAAAAAGCAAACATTTGTCTGTAAATACATAATATGTGTGCCTAAAAAGGTCAAATTTCTGGTAAAAATACCACACTTCTAACTGATGTTCACGTCCACTTTATTCTTCATAGTAAAGATTGGGACAAAACACTGAGAACCAAAATGAACAGATAAACACTTCTAATCTCTACTAGCCCTTGTGCTATCCCAGGCACTTTACCATTGGGAGTTGGGTCATCTAGACCCACTAGACAGAGCTCTGAACCTTTTTTCTTCAATGATTTGTGATCTTCACTGGTGTCCATGGATTACATGAAATATTTCCACCTTTATCCACCTTTGTCATGGTAAGAAGAACACGTCAATGTAAGGGTGGGAGTCATCTAAGATAGCACAAGAGTTAAAAAACATGAATCCTATGAACACAAAAAAGAAACACCAGTCTGTTTCTTTATCCCCCATTTCATTAATACATTTTGGTGAAAATCCTTTCCTCTCAAAAGTCCTACTTGCTCACACGAGTCAACAAAATATAAACTGCTGTTATTTTTTGTTTAAAACTATCACTACATGTTCACTGTTCGCACAAAAAGTATTAGAATTAAAGATGTATTCAAAGTATTTCTAGTGTTGTCATGGTAACACACAAACTTAGACAACATGCACATTGTCTTAGCATAAACTACAACCACAATGATAACTAAACAACTTTAACCAAAATATAATCCTGCAAAATCTAAAAAAAAAAAAAAAATCAACCTATACAAATTTTATAACAAATAAAAAAAAAACAGTAAAAGAAGTAATGACAACTTTAAACTGATAAAAGCTATTCATCGGATGAAGAACACATTTCTATTCACAGATACATCGAAAAGAATCATTTCCGTGAAAAAAAATTTTTTTTTAACCATTTAAAAAAAGGTGAAACTCATATTGTCTAGTATCTTTGCACATAGATTAAAATGTATCAATCCTATATTTTTGGTATATTAATAATTGTAGTTCATAGATGGTGAAAACCTAAAACATAGTGTCTTAGAAAATTAGAATATCATATCAGAAGAATCGAAAAAGATGTTTTCAGTACATGTCAGAGAACTACTTTTTGTTGCATTCACTTGTGCCCCCTTCTAATTGAATTACAGCATCACTCCCTGTGGTATGGAGGCCATCAGCCTGTGGCTCTGTGTACATGTAATAAAAGCTAAGGTTGCTTTGATAGCTTTCAGGTCTTTGCTGGTTCTCGTCTGTGTTTTGAGATGCTTGACTAAAACTTTTATCGTATGGTTTATAAGAGAGAGGCTTCTCTCCTGTGTGCGTTCTCATGTGCGTTTTGAGATTACATACATGACTAAAACTTTTATCACATAGTTTGCAAGAAAAGGGCTTCTCTCCTGTGTGAGTTCTATTATGTGCTTGGAGATGAGATAAGCGGCTAAAACTCTTATCACATTCTTTACAAGAGAAAGGCTTCTCTCCTGTGTGGATTTTCATGTGGGTTTTGAGATTGCATTCAATGCTAAAACTTTTATTACATTCCTTGCAAGAAAAAGGCTTTTCTCCTGTGTGAGTTCTCATGTGCGTTTTGAGATGAGATATTTGACTAAAACTTTTATCACACTCTTTACAAGAAAAAGGCTTCTCTCCAGTATGAATCCTCATGTGTCTTTTGAGATCAAATCTTTGAATAAAACTTGTATCACATTCCATACAAGTAAAAGGCTTCTCTCCTGTGTGAGTAGTCATGTGTTTTTTTAGATTAGATTTACGAGTAAAACTTGTATCACATACTTTACAAGAAAAACGCTTCTCTCCTGTGTGAGTTGACATATGAATTCTGAGTTGAGACCAGTCACCAAAACTATTACCACATTCTTCACAGATGTAAAGTCCTTCATCAGACTCGGTTCTCATGTGGACTGATTTTATAGAGGAAGGTATCTCTTCTTTTGGGAATTGTTTGCATTTCTTGACCAAAGTCGCTTTCTTGAAGCTATTTCTAACATCATAGTCAAATTGACCTTCTGACATGTCCACAGTTTGGACATGACTTCTGTATCTTCTCTTCCTTTGATCTCTGTTCTGTGGGTCTGTCTCTTCATCTGTAGTTGATTCTTCATGTTGATTTCCATCTTCATCCTGACTATCAGTTACATCAAAGCTCAGCTCATAGTTTAGATCTTCTTCACTGTTCTCATCTTCCTCATAAGTAGGAATTTCCATCAAGGTATCAGTCTCCTGCTTCAGATCAAGCTGCTCTTCATATTGACTGATGAAGAACCCTTCTTGCTCCTCTTTAACCTCTGGAGGTTCTGGTTCCTCCTCTTCTTCTTTAATCTGAGGAGGTTCGTCTTCCTCCTGCTCCCTTTTAATCTGTAGAAATCCTGGTTCATTCAGTTCCTCTTTAGTCTGTGAAGGTTCTGGTTCCTCCTCTTCCACTCTGAAGTTCCTCTGCTGGTTGCAGAGATCTTCGTCTTCTGTCACCCAATCCTGGGGAAGGACTGCAGGGACACAAACACAAGAAAGAGTCTTATTTTTTTTAGGGGCTTTGTGTATAGTTAGGCATCAGTAAAGATTTAAAATTGCATCACTCAGAAGCCCTGCAGTTTATATTTATTTTTTCCGTCTTTTAAACTCGTTTTGTCCCCCCAGGGCTGCCGGAGCCTATCCTGGCCACTTCTGGGAAAAGGCAGGGGACATCCTGGACAGGTCGCCAGTCTGTCACAGGAACACAAATCACACACCTATGCACTTAGAGGCAATGTAGAGTAACCAATTAACCTTTGAAGCATGTTTTTGGGCGGTGAGAGGAAGCCGGAGTCCCCGTAGAAAACCCACTCATGCACAGGGAGAACATGCCAAGTTGGGGCTTGATCAGGAAGCTTCCGGCTGTGAGGCAAGAGTGCTAACCACTGCTCCACAGTGCAGCCCCAGTTTATATTTTAAATAAATAAATAAAAATCCATCCATCTTTTTCTGCATCCCTTTCAGGGTCATGGACAAGTTACCAGTCTGTCACAGGACAGCACAACCCCAGAGCATGGAGGCACTACCAGGACAGGCCATTACACCAGGAGATGTGGATGAGGCAACAACCCAGCATCAGGACCGTACCTCCACTTTTGTGCAAGGAGAAGCAGGAGGAGCACTGCTAAAGCCCTGTATATGGCCACAAATGTTCATGTGTCTGCTCATACTGTTAAAAACAGGTTCCACAGGTAGGAGTTGTGCTCACAGCCCAACAACATGCAAGACGTTTGGCATTTGCAAGAGGACACAGATTGGCAAATCTGCCACTGGCGCCCTGTGCTCTTCACAGATAAAGGCAGGGTCACAATAAGCACACGTGACAGAGTCTGAAGAAGACATGGAGAACGTTCTGCTGCCTGCAACATCGTCCAACATGACCGGTTTGGCAGTTGGTCAGTAAGGATTTGGGGTGGCATTTCCTTGGAGGGCTTCACAGCTCTCCATGTGCTCACCAGAGGTAGCCTCACTGTCATTAGGTATCGAGATGAGATCCTCAGACCCCTTGGGAGACCAATATGCTGGTGCAATTGGCCCCGAGTTCCTCCTAATGCAAGACAATGCTGGACCTCATGTGGCTTAAGTGTGTCAGCAGTTTCTGCTAAACGAAGGTATTGTTGTAATGGACTGACCCGCCCATTTGACTTTTGGTTCCGGGTTAACGAACGCCTGCTGTATTGGCTGCTCTCTCAAAAGATTTTCAAGCGACTTAAAAGCTGTTTCAATGATCGTCAAGCGACTTCAAAGCTGATTATCTCTAAGAAAGACAGCAGACCATGGCCCCAAAGAAAAAACAAGCAACAAGTAACAAAGATGAAATTAAAGCTGCACTCAACGAAATCCATGCTAAGCCAGTTCCTCTCATGGAGCTAGTTTAATAATTCTGAAGACTCCAAGCTCAGATAATCGGTTTTAGATTCTGGAGAAAAGAGTGGACGACATGGAAGGTCCAAGATTCTGGTTTTTAACACCATGAAGGACTTTAAGAAGTGTTTGATCACAGACGTCTGAACCAACAAATGCAGTAATAAATCAAAGAGTCAAATTTAATTTCAAGAAATATGGCGCCTGGATTCATTCCTTTTTCCAAAAGTCTGAAGTGACCCTGATTTTCAGCAGAGTTCTGACCTGCTGACCTCAACTTTCAGCGCCGCTGATAACAGCTGCAGAAGGATACAGACTTTTATCTAATGTCTGCAGACATGACAGCGAAGACAACTTAAAAACTCTGTTAAACCAGAAGGACGGCTGTTAATCAGCAGAAGATGGAATACCAACCTTGGACATTCGACAGAATATGGACCCTTTTTTTATTTCACAGCATTACCTTACTATAAGAAAAAATGTATGCAATAATAATGAAATAAAATAAAAACGCTTAATCAATTATTGAAGATGGTTAAAATGATTGATTTCTAATTGATTTTTATATTAATCCACTTGATCCAAAAAGTAATGATATTTCATGTTTATTTTCTCATAGTTTTTTTTAAATAATAAACATGATTTTTTAATGAAATTAATCTGAATGTATTTTAGATAACTGATCTGTATGTGGTATGTTATTCAAAATAGTTATATCTACTTTACATAAGGATGAAGTAATTCATTGTGATGTGATTTATTGAATCCTTAAGCATATATAATGAAATTAAACTGTGTTGGTTAGGCATTGATATCTGATGAAAAGTTATGAGCCGGATAATGATAAATCATGTAATAAAATGGTTAAAGTAGAACAGGGGTGGGATTATATAAATTCGCTTCTTTCCACTCCCGTTCAAGCAATAAATAATTTTGTGTCTCATTATCCTAAGTTTGAGCCAGTTTAGCTTGTGCTAGTTTGCGGCACCTTCTGTTCGTGAAACTAGGGTTTGAATCCGGGCTGCTCCCTATTTCCATTCTCTGCATCAGGAAGGGCATCCGGCGTAAAACATTGCCAAGATAACCATGCGGCTCGTCCACGCGAATGAGTGGATGGTTCGCTGTGGCGACCCCTGATGGGAAAAGCCGAAAGAGAAAGAAGATTATCCTAAGTTTGATACGTCTTTCAATAAATGTATGAATGATTATTGCATTGTTTTGTGCATTATTTCCTCGATTGCTTGAAATAAACTATTTCAAAATAAAAATCAAATAATTTCCCTAACCAAAATCCAATGAGCATATCTGGGACATCAAGGTTCGGTCCATCCACCAATGCCAGGTTGCACCACAGGCTGTCCAAGAGATGCGTTGGTCCAGGTGTGCAAGGATATCCCCCAGGATACCAATTGCTGCCTCATCAGAAGCCTACCCGGGCATTAAATGGATGTCATAAAGACCCGTGGAGGTCACACACACTCTACATTACATTACATAACAGTTGAATCAGTCTGTAGTGTGTTTTTCCACTTTATTTGTCGGATTGCTTTCCCCAATCAGAGTATGTTATCCTACAATTTGAGTTTAGTAGAATTTTTGGCATGCTTCTCCTCCTAGGCAAAAGCAGATATCAAGATGTACTCAAAAGTACTTTATACATCCCCATTGTGAGAAGTGTGCTATTACTTTTGGTACCAAAAGCTAATACAGTAAATTTATATTAGCTTGATCTTTAGTGCATCTTGTGTTTTGATTTTCCTGGGTTCCCTCCAGGAGGGAAGTCAGTGCTCAATTGGTGTGGCTACATGCTGTGAGTGAGGCAAGCATGTCTCTGATCAGTGCAGCCAGAGTCTTCGTGTTTTGCGGGAAGGGAAGGGTGCTTTGTAACATACAATGCTTCAGGAGGCTTCAGGCCTCAGTCCGTTTGATTTTTCTGAGTCCTGAGAAATCACACAATAATGTGAATTTGTGTTTCCAATCGTGTCCAGACAAAATAAAGGCACATGTTATTCCCACATATTTACAGCCAAGAGGCACATTGCGGCATTGCCCACGCAGAGTTTAAATGCATCCGAAGCTAAATTTTGTTGTTCACACATATAAGCCTAATCCAGGGGTGTCAAACTCATTTTGGATCAACCCGTATGATCCTAAATGGGCCAGACCAGATGTTTTTTTGGTAACCTAATCACTTATTATTACACAATCATTAACAGAGGCCAATGGATCTCAAGTAATATGCATTTCACTTAAAAAAAAAGTTTGGTTTATTCAATTTAATACAGACTGAATATTTTACATCTGACACTGAAGCAATCCCAATAATAAACTCAAGAGGGGCTACGGAAAAAAATGAAACACCTGCCTAAAATATAAATGTGCAAATCAATGAAAAATTCAACTAAATTAAACTTGCAAACATTTGTTAACCTCCCTTTCTCTCCTGAAACTTCTCCTGAAATCCTGTGCAGAAACACATTTACCGTCATTCAAGTGTGCAAAACACAATGAAATGTCCAAAAATCTTTTCCTGGTTTCTTCCTGAATTTTGTGGCAACACCTGCCTTCTTCCTGACCTTTGATGGGGCGCCACCAGTGACCAGACTGACGTCACATGACCAGTTCACTCAAACATCATCCAGCACAGAAACCAGAGCTGACTATGTCACCAGCTGTTGCTGTGTCCATCAACTCAAGAAACTCCACCGTGGCGGTCTCTTCAACACCTCCAATAAATATGCACATTTGTATTTATCTGTGATGTCGTTGCTTTCATCAACAGCGACAGAAAATACAATAAATGACTGGATTCCTTCATTTGGCGCCCAAGTCTCCTCAGAGATGTATCTGCAATCGTAATCCTCGACAGACTTATGTTGGCAAAAGTCAACTGCTGTTTGGGGTACAACACTTTTGCAGCGTCCTCCTTTTGGTAGCTAGGTAGCTCGGTTGGTAAGGTGAAGGACTGACATGCAGGAAACCAGGGTTAGATTCAAATGAACAAGCAAACAACTGAATTGGTGAGCAGTTAACACCACCCAGTGAGGGCCTTTGAGCAAGACCCTTAACGCTACTGTCTACCAGCATGAATGTGCATGAATGATACTGGTGATGGTCAGAGGGACCGTAGGCACAAACTGGCAGCAATACCTCTACAATCACCAAGTATGAATGAAGAGTGAATGAATAATGGACACAATGGAAGCGCTTTGAGCATCTGGAAAAGCGCAGATAAATCCAACCTTTTGTTTTTTCTTTCTTTTTGACATTTTGGTCATTAGGGTGTCACTACTGATCATCATATAGCAATGTAACAGCAGTGAGGCTCACGAGGAACCGAACTGCATCTAATTCAGACACAAAGCTGTTAGGTTTCGCTTTTGATATGTGCAGAGCTATGCTGTTTTACCAGTTTTCCTTTGCTCTCCCTAATGGCGGAATTGCGCATTTCGGTTATTTCTTTATAAATCATAACTTGCCAGGAATGGACTAGAAACGTGCTTTCTTTTTTAAACATCCTTATAGTATATATTCTACATGACTGGGCCGGATTGAACCATCTGGCAGGCCGGACACGACCCGTGGCCTAATCCTACATCCTTCTCCTAAATCTTATATTTATTTTATTTTCATCGAGACAATAATTATAAATCAGGTCCCCTGGTTTTATTTTTATTTTTTTCCCTCTCGTGTTAACGCGGGACAGCAAGCTTTCAGACTCAGTCAGATAGAGAGATAGAAAACCGCAGCCTGCAGTGCGTTCACTGAGCTCCAGTATATAGGAGCCTCGCGGAACTCAAACAGCCACCCAGCCTGCTAATATATTTTCATGAGAAAATAAAAACCGTTGAACAGACCCTAAAATCACCAAAATTATGCCTACTCGCCTAAAGCCATTTTTACCCGCAAATTTAGAACCTAATCTGCCCAATCTGGCAACACTGCCGGGAGGGCAAAGAGCACAGAAGAACAGTGAGCACTGGCGTCAGCACCCGGCCTCCCTGCTGGACATGCTGACTGGTATGGAGTTTTGTCACAGTTTTTTGTGGAGTGAAAGTGAATGTGAAAACAAAAATGCAATCCCCTCTTTGCATTTTTGCTTTAATTACGTCACAGAATGAGTGATGTTGAAAAAGAAAATGAAAAAGCATTTTAAAGGACTGACATTCAATTTTATTTTTGAGTCATTTGATGTAGTTATATTGGGAAATTGAAAAAGCATTTCTGTTAATCCATTTTAATGATCAAATTAGACATTTCTAAATGAATTTTGCTACACATTTACCAGGGAATTTTCTGCACTTTTGGTACTGACTTTTATTTTTAATTGATACAGAAAAACTTCCAAACGATGTCTCTACATTCTTGAAAACTGAAGCTGCATTCAAATTTAAACTGTGTATTTTTGGCCTTTAATGCAACAACTTTAAAATGCTGGCAATCTTGTTCGCTGTCAGCAATCAGACGCAATTTCTTTAAAGGAATTTCAAATCTAGTTTTGATGATAATTCCACATCCACACCTCCATAGGTTGACACATTCAATTTCCATTAATAATTTTTGTGTGCTTTTGTTGTCAGCACATGTAACTTTGTAACTACTTCATTTTTTGAGCAGAGTATATAACAAAAATAAATATTTTTTGTTCCAACAATGTCCCATGAGGTACATCACAAGAATTGTCAAGAGTTCTAGATGTGAATTGTCCAATGTTGACATATTTTACTTTAAAACCTTTAGATAAATTTCTGTCCAGTTTAATGCCATCCCTCTGATTCCAGCTTTTTTGAGTGTAATTTAGGGCTGCATGATATGAGGAAAACTCACGATATGGGATATTAGTGATCAATATTGCGATGACGATATAACTTGCGATAAATGAACAAATGGCAAAAACATTTCCATTTCACAGCAAAAGTTTAATTTAAATAACGGTCAAAATATCTCAAATTATTCTCCAAACGACCCTCGTCTAATTAGGAGGGAACCTTCTAACGTAAAAGTTCCATACGATTGGTCAACAACGTGAAGGGCTCCATCTGATTGGTCAAATGCATAAAGGGATTTATTCAATTCATTAAATAGTTTAAGTTGTCATAAGATTGTTTTAGCACATTTAAGGTTTACCATTTTTTGCGATTTTCGTCGACTTTTGTGATATGGATATTGCACAGCTTGAAATCGCGATGATGATAAATTTGCGATTAATTGTGCAGGCCGAGTGTAATTTAACTGTTTGTGGTTTTTACCCTTTGATGCCTGAAAAAATTTCCAATTATGAAAAAAAGTACATAAGTTCAATTGACTAGCACAAAAAAAAGAGTTTTATGTATGATCCATTTTTGCAACAAAAGGCATCAATGGAAAAATACAACACATTTCCATCTCCAGTATGAATTTATTCCAGACTTTTGTTCATTCAACAAACTTATTTCAAGTATTTTTATACAAAAAAAATACAGTTTTTGCTTAGCCACAGATGAATGTTGTACTCTTCATATTTGAGTACAGTTTGGCCCACTGACTCCTATTGGTCACGTCTGGTCGGTTTCCCTCAGCATCTGTATGGACTATACAATGTCTTATCAATGTCTTCATTACTGCTGCTCCCATCATCAGTCAGTGGACTGATGATGCTACTGCTGATTTCATCACCTGGTGTAGAAATATTAAATCAAACAAAGTAAACACACCACTCTGCTTATGCTTCCCTTACTGAGGTATTTGACATTTTAATTTTCAAGACGTTCTGTGGTAAATGTGTAACATAAATCTTTTAGAAATGTCTAATTTGACATTTAAAATGGATTAACAGAAATGCTTTTTCACTTTCAAAATGAAGCTGCATCAAATGACTCAAAATTAAAATGAAAAAGCAATATTTCAAAATGCTTTTTCATTTTATACTTAAAACCGCTTATTCTGTGTCATAATTAAAACGAAAATGCAGAGAGGGGATTGCATTTGCATTTTAACATCCACCCTGCGAAACTTGTCGCAATAATCATTTCTTAAAAGCATTAGCAGAGGGGAGGCGGGGCGATGACGTCACTGCTTTCTCCGTGTGTCCGGCTGCTGACTGACGCACCCACACACACACCAGGAGCTGACTGTGTTAGCGGCAGGGAAGACGGCTTTGAATTGGTTGTGAACTTCTGATGAGTTTCCACAGCTTCTCAGGACTACATAGCAGCATGTCCGCCTTCTGCAGTCCTCCTCCTAACGCACCGCGGACAAGCTTTTTTCTTCGGACCGCCAGCTGCCTTCGCACAGCGGAGCAAGAAGCTCCAATAATCCCTGAAGGCGGAAATGCTGCTACGATCTGAGAAACAAACATATGAATTTGTGTTTCCAGTGGTGTTCAGGACAAAAACATATTTGCACATTTATTTGCACCTTCGCACTGTTTGATTTATTAAGATCCATTAATCCAGGTTTGAGCAGTCCAGGTCCAGCGGTTTGTGAACAGGACCCGATTTTAGGTGATCTTACTGTGAAAAATGCAGCAGAATGTTCTTTTAGCTCCCTCGCGAATCAGAAGCTGTGAATCGCAACCAAACTTCAGCGTCGTCTGACCGCACGGATTTAAAAACCTGATCGAGCAGAGCAGGCCCTAAAATATAGTCATGACAGTAATAAAAGCACATTATGAAGATAGTCTCCTGCAGCTTCGCGCTGAGTGAGTGTGTTTGGTCCAACCAGCAACGTTTAGCATGGAGAAATCTGCTATCTGATGATGGAGCTCCAGCTGTCATCAAACAGCAAATTCACCGCGAAGCTTCTGATAAATTTGTAAATATGTGGGAATTACATCAGTCTTTATTTTGTTCTGGACACCACTGGAAACACAAATTCGTATGATGGTTTCTCAGATCGCAGCAGCCTTTCCGCCTTCAGGGATTATTGGAGCTTCTTGCTCCGCTATGTGAAGGCAGCTGGCGGTCTGAAGAACAAAGCTTGTCCGCGGTGCGTCAGGAGGAGGACCGCAGAAGGCGGACATGCTGCTATATAGTCCTGAGAAGCTGTGGAAACTCATCAGAAGTTCACAACCAACTCAAAGCCGTCTTCTCTGCCGCTAACACAGTCTGCTCCTGGTGCGTGTGTCGCTCAGCAGCCGGACACACGGAGAAAGCAGTGACGTCATCGCCCCGCCTCCCCTCTGCTAATGCTTTTAAGAAATGAATATTGTGACAAGTTTCCCAGGGTGGATTTGAAAATGCAAATGCAATCCCCTCTTTGCATTTTCGAATTTATTAAGACACAGAATAAGCGGTTTTAAGTATTTTGAGGCATTTGATGCAGCTACATTTTGAAAATGAAATGTCAAATACCATTTTCTTTATAATTTTAATTAAGTGAAATGAAAAAGCATTTTGGTTGGATTGCTTTTTCATTTTATTTTTGAGTCAAAAAATGCAGCTTTATTTTGAAAATGAAAAAGCATTTCTGGTTTTGACTTTGCTTTTTATTTATGCTACAGAATCGCTTCCATATACATAAGCATCTGTGTACAAGTCGCATGCATTAAGCAATACGATTAGCCTGACATAACCTGTCTTGACATCCAGTCTGGAGGCAGCTTTTAACCTCAATGTGGGAGGGGTCAATAAAGCGTCAGCTCATGCATTTGATCACACCCACATCGGTCAAACAGCATGCACCTCACTTCTGTTCACAAGTTCCTCAGTTATGGTTTTTTTTGTTTAATTATGTTTACCTATTGACAATTGAGGTAACATACATAAAATTACAAACAGTAACCATATTGTCAAGTTATCTTTGCCCCACTTGAAGGGGAAAGCATCAAATGGAGGAAATGCCAGCAGGACTCCACTGATGACTCAAGAACTCCATGAACGTGTCTCTTTTCTTTATTTGTATTTGATTTTGGACAGAGACCTTTTCCAGTGTTAATGAGTGGTTGAAGAAACCAAACAAGGTGAAAAACCTGTACAGAAATAATACTTATGAAAATATATTCTGTTTTACAATTAAATTACAAATAACTATACTTTACATTTCAAATAACAAAATATAATATTTCAAATTATCAAGTTTCACACAACAATAAACCATGATCAATTAATCAAGCAGACAGAAAATACATTTCAAAACAATCCACGTCTAAAGCGCACCGATAACGCGAAAGACAGCTGATTTCTAAAGGCGCCCCTGAAACAGCTGATCAACCCCCGATCACTTCCGCATCTTACCGGCTGCCTCTCCACTTTTTTAGATGCCTTGGGGTGGATTTTCCTTTCATCTGACGGTTGGCCCGAACGTCTGCTTCCTTCAGCTCGCCTGTCAGATCAGTGATCACCGCTTTTGCGTGACACGTAAATCACCATGCGCTCACAGGCACGCCGACGCGGACTTGATTAATCTCACCTGTTGCGGTTGACCTACTTTTGGAATCTTATTTTTCTTTTCAAAATCCCGCTCAGTCCATAGAAACCGTTAAACGATCACGTGGATTTGTGTTTCCAGTCGTGTCCTGACAAAATAAAGGCTGATGTTATTCCCACATATTTACCTGCAGCCCAGCTGGAGATTGCGGCATTTCTCGCATGGATTCATGTTTATCCATGCTAAATTTTGTTGTTAGTGCATGTTAGCCTTCTCCTAACCCATCTTCCGGCTTCGTTCTGCCACAAAAAAGCACTGACCACACAGATTAAAAATAAAAAGTTGCGCAAACAGGCGCTTCATAATAACCATAACATAACAATAATAAAAGCATGTTTAAAAGATCGTATATTACGGAGCTGCTAATAGATGGACTAGTGTCACTATGACTCAGAGGTAAATTCACTCCTGAGCATGAGCTGTTCTTTCCGGATTTTGGTGGATGTTTTCACGCTGCTTTTAACGATTGCTTTTAACTTGAAAGCTGCATCATATTGTAGCAGCGATCACGTGCACGTTGGGTCTAATGGCACCAAAGGATTCCTGGATGCGGCTGGGCATGCCTGTTTCTTTTGTTGAACCATGACTGAAGTGTCTAAGACCTGAAGTCAGGTCCATGCTGTTTGGCTGCTTAGAGGTGTGTTGAAAAATAATTGTTTTACTGCTTGGAGTTGGATTACGCATCCAACCCGTGCTCTGAGACAGAAGAAACGTTCAAGGTGGCCGCCAAGTAAATCCACAACCACTGAATAACCTGCAGGACTATAAGCGCTCTCCCCCTTTCTCACACCATCTCCTTCTACACCCCTCAACTACATATTAGGCGCACCGCCTTATAGAGCACCCCCCACAGTCTGGAGAAAATTTAAGACTTTAAGTGCGCCTTATAGTCTTGAAAATACAGTGTTCAATGTGTTTACACAGTTACTTTCATAAATATGACAAGCTGAAACTCAACATGACAACACACACACAACATGATTTTGTAATCCCCCGGTTGATTAGTGTATTCTTCACTGTCCACAGGTGAAGCGCTGGACTGAGATCCACCTGCTGCTTTCTATAGAAAGATGCCACGCTAATTTTTAAACTACTGCTCTAAAGGAAAACTAGAAAAATTGAATAACAGTGGGGTAGAAAAGCATTTAGTCAAGATGTTCAGTATGCATATCGCAAAAGTTAACGATAATGGCAATAAATGTTACCTTAAATGTGCAAAAACAATCTTATGGCAGCTTAAAGTATTTAACAAATCAAATAAATCGATTTTTGCATTTGACCAATTGGATTGACTCCTTTTCATCATTGACCAATCGGAGGGAGCCCTTTTACGTTAGATGCTTGCCTCCTATGTGAACGAGGATCATTTGGAATAATAATAATAATAATTTGGAATCCAATTTGCCCCTTGCAAAAATGTAACTGTTGCAGTGAAATGGTATCGATCACTAATATTGCAAATCGTGAGTTTTCCTCACATCGTGCAGCCCTAAAAATAAATATTCGGAGCACACAAATTTTTTTAAGTTTTACGCTCAGCACAGTGAGTGTCGCACTTGGAATAATGACACAAAAAGCACTTCATACAGATGGTAGTAGAGGAGTGCTAATGGTGTCCAAAGTGCGCACATGAAACATAGGGCTGGGCGCTATGGCCTAAAAATAAAATCTCCGATTTTAATTTTCTTTTTTTTTTAAATCGATTTCCGATTTCTTTTCTTCCCCCCTGCTGCCATTTTTTTGCTTTTATGTAAACGCAAGACAAATGTGACCGCCATCTCTGGGATGAATAAAAAATAAATGAACACACTCTTGGAATCAAAGTTAAGTCTAGGATTTTTCTTCTTCTCACTGCCTTTTGGACTTGAGGTGTTTATATAGTTTTGTCTTGTCTTGTGTTATATAATTTTTGTCTTATTTTGTTATTCTACACTTGTTTTCACTTGTCCAAAATAAAAAGGTTACTTACTTAAAGTCCCAGCTGTGTTTTAAGGTTTTAAATGAATTAATTTAATAAAACCCTCCAAGGAGAAGATTATGAAGCTGCAGTTGCGTGCCCCCCCCCGCGTCTAAAATTAATCTACCGGTACAAGTAATAATTAAAACGCTGTATTCTTTATTAATGAATAACAGTAACAACTAACTAACTAACTAATGAACTAAATATACAGGCGTTGTAGAATGAATATGTGTGTGTGTCAGGGCGCGTGCGAGTGCGCGTGAGAGCCTCGTGTGGCACGTGGCAGCATTGGGGCTCTTCCTCCATTTCTGTGGCATAAACCCACACCAGTTCCAAACAACAGATGATTTTATTCCTTTCGCGGGAACAAACTTCCCACTCTCACCGGTAGCCATGCTGTCACTTGCTGCCTCGGGTGTGCTATGATGTTGTTGTTTGTCGCTTGCAAGGTTATTATAGTTAACGAAAACGAACGAAAAAACTAAAACTAGAACTGAAAAAACATTTTCGTTAACTGAAATAAAAATAAAAAAAAGAGTTTTAAAAAAAAACTAAAACTAACTAAAACTGTTTGTTGTGTCTATAAAACGAACTGAAACTAACTAATATTAACCCCAAAAAATAATTCGTTTTCGTCTTTGTTAATACATAAGTGTTTTGGGTTGAAATAAAGTCTATTTACTTCACCCTGCTAGTTTTACTGTGTATTTGACCCCTACGGCATCACGTAGTCTGTGACGTCACGTGGTGTCTGTCAGACACTGCCGGCTAGCGTTGTCATAGACATTTACATGAGCGTGATGGCTGCATTAACAGTTGGGAGAAAGCGGGAGAGTCCTGTTTGGGACTTTTTTGAATATAACAGCGTGGAAAACAAAGCAAATAATGTAATGCTGTTATCGGCTGTTGTATTTTAATTTAAGGATGGTTGTCCTTGTGTCCTCTGAATAATAAGTGTTTCAAAATGTATCTTTGATTTAGTTTTTATCATACAATACTTATTCTGGTGATTTTGAATCATGCACCTGACAAATATCCTAATTTACAAAAAAAAAAGAAGAAAAAACTAAAACTAACACTAAAACTAATAAAAACTAAACTAAAACGAAGCAATTTCAAAAAATAAAAACTAACAAAAACTAGTAAAGCAGCCTCTAAAAACTAATTACAACTAAATAAATTTAAAAACAAAAATTCAAAATTAAATAAAAACTAAAACTAATAAAAAACCCGAAACTATTATAACCTTGGTCGCTTGTCATACCGCCGTGTAAAACTAGCGCTACGGAAGCTCCGGGGAGCCAAAAATGCGCAATAACACAAAAACTTGATTTAGTTATTTTTGAAATCGCCCGTAACAAAAGATTCGAATTAATTCATTCAATCGATTTATCGCCCAGGCCTAATGAAACATCGAATACATGCATAAAGTTTGAGACACGCACATAGCTGACTTTTGACTTAAATTTAACACCATATCTGATCAACATAATTTTCATATTTGTACTCTTTTTGTGTTCGTTTTTTTTACTTAACTGACAACAAGTATGACAACCATGGAGGCGACGATGATGAGTTAACTAAAGTCAATGGTTTCTGGTTTGAGGTAGAAATAATTTGTGTTGGTTTTTTGTTTGTTTGTTTGTTTGTTTGTTTTTTTAACTGCAGTCAATTAACTTAAAAAACTGGAATAAAATTCCAACTGTGTCATTCATCATCATATAACTCAAATGACTGGATGTGAAATGCCTACCTGTTGTTGGTATTGCTAAAGTTCATTTCCAACCAAGTTCTGCAGTAAAATCTGGTCATGGTTTGAAAGGCAAATGGAACTTTCCCTTTCAACACAGTTTGATGAGGATGAAGCTGAACTGGACGAAGAATCAGTCCAGAGAAAGATGGTGAACATTTTTTACAATAATCTGTTGTAGGTTTTGAATCTTTTGTGTCTGTTGGCCACGTGCTGGGCCCTATCCTTGGGATTTAGGTTTAAAAGGTAGTTTTTGAAATATGTCTATGAAGACTCTCATTCATCCAGGTGAACAACACTCTCCAAGAGGTAGGCGTATCAATATCCAAGTCTACCATCAAAAGAAGACTGCATGAAAGTAGATCCACAGGGTACACTGCAAGATGCAAGCCACCCATGAGCCTCAATATAAGGACGGCTAGATTGGACTTTGCTAAAAAGCATCTAAAAAAACCAACACAGTTCTGGCAAAACATAGTTTGGACAGATGAAACCAAAATCCACCTCTACTAGAATGATGGCGAGAAAAAATATGGAGAAGGCGTGGAGAAGCTCCTGATCCAAAGACACTACATCATCAGTAAAACACGGTGGAGGCAGTGTGATGGTCTGGGCGTACATGGCTGCTAGTGGCACTGGGACACTAGTGTTTATTGATGACGTGACACAGGACAGAAGCAGCCAAATTAAACTAAATTAGAAAGAATGTGTTTCTGTCCAAATATTTATGGTCCTGACTGTATAAACCAGCTTTTTTCCCAGCCATTTCAGAATTGACAAAGCCTTTTGGATAAGAGATGAAACGTTTTCTAACTTTAAAAATCAAGTCCAGATGACTAAATCTACTACTATGGTAGTTTTGAAAGACAATCTGTCTGTGTATCTCTGGAAAAGTGGATTTAATAGGATTTCTCAGTAGTGCAAGACTGGCGCGCACGAAACAGGCATTTGATTCTTACCGTGCGCAACTATGAGCTTGCACCCCATGGGTTGATTCTTCTGCAGCGGACCGCTCTCCAGCTGCACGTGAGCCTGTGCTCTCTGGTACAGACATCTTCTCAGAATATTATGTATTGCCCAGTAATAAGCAGACTGCAGACACTTTGTCACCTGTCTGGTAGCCGTGAAGCCTCACACCCATGAAGAACGCGGGGCAGGAGGCTCCTTTGCGCTCCACAAAATAGTTCCCAAACAAAACATGTAGTGATATTCATCGAACTGTAACAGTGCGCGTCCATGTTTGGATTTACGGAATGAAGGAGAACAGTTATAAACACCCCCCCCAAAACAAAATCCTCCGGCTGGCGGCTGTGTCGCACACTCAAGAACGCACGCAGCTTATAACGGAAATGAATAATAAGACACAGTAAATTTGTCGTATTTCCTCGCAAGACGGAAACTTCTGTTGTAGAATGAGGATGTGTGTGTGTTTCTGAAACCGCACAAGTGTGTGTAAGAAGAGGGAGCCCCAGCACAAGCGGTGAGAGGTGCGGTGCAGGGAATGAAGGAGAACACCAATAAAAGGTTTTCCTTCAGAAACCCTTGAAGTCTGAACACAGGACTAGCAGAAAAAGAAAATTATCAGCAAAGATGAATGTGTTTAATGTGTTTATTATAGTTCCAATCACGCACCATATGCAGAACTTTCAAAAAAAATAAAAATAAATAAAACCTTTACAAAAAAAAAAGAGTGCGGTGATGTGGTGATGCGGTTATCGTCACACCCCTAGTTTGATATCCTTCTTCTGGAAAGACCATAATGTAACCTACTAGAAATAAAGGCGTTAGAACCTCTATACTGTCAAGAGAGGAAAATATGCAGACTCTGGCTATGTTTCTACTGTGACAAAGCTCTGTTTCTGTTATATTTGAAAATTGTTTTAATTTAGTTTAGATAAAATTATCTCTCTTGTCATTCAGAACAAATACCTAAAGCCCCATTTTGATCTGTTTTAGCTGCAAGACGTTCTCTGCCATCCATGACTTTAAATTGAAAATATAGCTCTAAAGAACGTTTACTGACTTTTTCATTAGAGACAGTGTTGTAAAGTTGTGTGTCATCAGTGTAGCTATGAAAACAAATGCATTGTCTTCTGATGATGACCCAAAGTGGCAGCACATATAGATTTAAAAGTAGTGAGCCTAAAATTAATCCTTGGGGAACCCCACATTTGATTTTATGGACTCTTGAGCAGCATTTATCCAAACTTATATAAAATGTTCACTCTGTGAGATGGCAGTAAAGCCACTTAAGAACAGTACCAGAAAGACCCATATTAGGTCCCACCGGCCGCCAGGGGATATATAAAAAGTGGGTCATTCTGCACCATGTGACCTTCTGCGCTGCAACTACGGCCTCCTCGATGGTTTTGGAGACCTTGCAGACCCTCCTATCAGTCAATTGTTGCGCTGCTGCCTTCCTGCCATTCACCCGAGAATGGAAAGCCATGGCGTGCCCACTAGATGTTCACTGCCCAATGTCAAAATAATTCAACGTAATCCTTGCATTGAAGTCGCTATGTGGTTGGCATTTTGGGATGCCACCATAGTCTTACTGCATTACTGTACATCTGGCGCTCAATATGTTGACTGCAATCGATCGGTTGATCATCAAGGATGTGTGGGTAGATCGTCGGCCTTTGAAAATTAATAAAAAGTTTAAAATTGGAGTCAGTCAATCATCCTGAAATATGTCACATGATTGACATGCAAGCGAATCAAACATGTTGATGGGGGCGACCAATTATCGGATCGGCAGATTGTCAACGCCAATGTTTGTTATTTTGACATATATGAAGACAGGTCTTTTTTTTAATCCCACAGGTTATATATAAGTGGTTATTTTTGGCTCAGGTGTAGCCACGCCCCTGTGTCTCTAGCAGTGATCTGATTGGGTTCTGCAAACCACGCATTCATTCGCTCTGCGCGTCACCATACTGTGTGCTGTCACTTTTACAGGTTCACACTAATGTCTGTTAAGGCTGTAAATAGCGCGTTAAAACAATGAATGAATAATTGTCCTTCAAAACTGAGAGAAATGCGCATGCGTCTCAGCTGCGCTGTTCTGCCCGCTGATCTCCCATCGTCCCTTTGTTTACGCTCTCTTTACACATTAGTTATAGCCCTCACAACAGCAAGCTAACATTAGCGGTGAAACTAAAATAGCAGCAACGTCGGATTTATCCAGCCGCACAGATTGGAGCCAGATTGCAGCTCAGATGAGGGAAACAAAGACGTTCGTGGAGCTTTTTGTTTGCAGTGAACAAACCTGCAACGTGGAGCTGAAGCTCCGGGTTCCAGCTGACATCCAGCAGTCTGCGCTGACGACAGAGCTCCTCCTCGTTCTGGACGATGGTTCCTTCAGCAGCAGAAGATTGTTCTCTGACAGAACCTTCCTGAGGTTCTGAAGACATGGTTCCTGCTCCGATCTTCAGCTCCAACTCCCACAAACACCGCCGTCCTCTTCACTGCAGCTCCGATCGATCATCTGCTAGTCTCACAGCCACCTTGTCTTTGCTGAGAGTTCCCACACGAACCACGTATCGTCCTTTCTGTCCAAAAACCTCACAAACGTCCCAACAAATAAACCTCCGACCTCTCAACACAAGCTAACGCTGCTAGCGGCCCTGTTTGCTCTCTTCTTCTGTCGTTTAATGGCGGTCATGGCGCTTCAACCCCACCTGCTGGTTGGAGCGTGTCTGTCACTCACACAATGTCCATGGCGGCTTTAAAAAAAAATCTTTTTTTTTTTTTTACGTTTATCGGCAAATGATAGAGAAACAGGCAATTTTCATAAAAGAAAATCTCGTCTACGAGCCTGTAGTAATCTCTGTTGGGATTGAAAGTGATGAAGTGGTCAGCCTCCCCAGATCCAGTGATGCCTTTCGTGATCATGTTTGGACTCATCTATGCAATGCTCCTCAAATATTCCAAAACACTGACCAACGCGTTGGAATTTATTCAAAAGATTTACTTGCTTTAGAAGGTGGTAAACTACCACCAAGGCTGCAGACCCCCAAAATGACTTGATGATACATATGTAAAACTAAGTTGAAATAATACTATATAAATATAATAAATACTATAGTCATCTTTGTTTAAATAATACCACATAAATATTGCACTACACTGCATTTGTTCAGGCAGTATAGGCCCAAAGTACTCACTACCTTTTCTCATGTAATGCAAAGGTTTTGCTTGTTTTGACATTTTTTCTTTCTTTATTTTTCTTACACCACTGTGAGTTTTGGTGTCCATTTGATAGTGGTTGATGTAAAACAGTTATATTCAAGAAAAGTTCTTTAACAGTTTACAATATTAGTGTAATTTCATAAAAGCTGCTCTTTCTGCTTTACCTGAGCATTAAAGCGACAATTATACCTTGAACAAGTTTTTTTTATGTAACTGTTATTGAGATATGATGAAAATCATTCAATCGTTATTTTTGATTCTATAATTATTTTTCTGATCACCTGATATGTAGTAAACAGGTGAGTCATAGTAACTAATGACAAGTAAGTTGACTTTCAGGAAAATGGAAGTCATATCTATTGCCTATATTTGACTTCCACAAATTAACACTAGAACGTCCGTAGGGCAGCCATTTGGCTTTTCTACCTACAATGTCCAAGGGACAGCCAAGTGGCTGGATTAGTTAAAATTTACATGCCCAAAGAGCAGCCTTCAACATAGTTTACACATGAACAGCACAGCCATTAGGTTGTTCTTTGGCATGCAAAAAGGACAAGCCAAGTGGCTGCGCAAGTTTTCACTATTTCCCCTCACCTTTGTCACTTCTAGTAAGAGGTCACCACACTTTGGTTTTTCTTTTTTGGCTGAGATTTATCGTTCATGCACAACAGACACTTCTTTACCGACATAATACTGAAATGTTCAAGCAAAGAAATTATGTGGTCAAAGTCATATCTTCAACCCACTACTTGCCCCAAAATCTCCTTTCTGCATTTGCCACATGGTATACTTGTAGCAATCAACAAAGCGCACTCTGGCCTTATTGTTCTTGTACTGACTGACCTGGCATATTGCCCGTTTCCCTTTGCCAGGTATGGGAGCTTGTCACCAAACACGGTATTCCTTTTTCGCCTTCTCAGCCCCCGCATGTAACTGTGCATGGTTTTTTACTGATTCTGGAAGCTCCCAGTGAATTTTGCCTGGGTTGAAAGGTTGATTCAGTTGGCAACAACAAACCCACAAACATTGGAGATTGCAGGAAACCTGTCAGTCCCAACTTGTTCCATGTGCCTACCCTTGACATCAAAGTGTAAATGCTGCATGATATCTTTGAAGTGGTTTCTGACCATAGTTTTTTTTAGATCAGTGGATTTCCCATTTTCGCCAACCATCTTGCATCCTGCGTTTTGCATGGATGGAAGTTTTATCCCCCCCTCACAAGGAGGATGGCAATGAACCCCATTAGTTCAGGGAGGGCCATGAACCAGCTGTCATCTTCTGTCTGACGTTCATGCTGAACAACACAGTCCCGAATAGTCTGAAGCATGTTCAGAGTGAGGAAACACAGGAAACTCCGTAAGCGAGTCGACACCGTACTTCTGACCAAAGCAGTAGGCTCTTCCTCAGCAGTGTAACATTCAATTGTGTTGTGATGGAGAGGCCTCCCAACCTTTTCTGAATGCCACATAGTGCCATATTTTGCTTTTTCTGTTGGCACAGTGTGTCTCCTCTCTGTCGTCCTCTCTTTTCTGATGGCAATGAAATCTCCTCAACTGTGCTCTGATTTCTGAGATCTGAGCAATGAAAACCTTCAGCAATGTAAAGATAAATGTTGTTTCACTTGTTTATTTTAATTTTTTTTGTTTTTTGTTGAATTGTAGTTGAAACTATAAATTCCAAAACATGTCAAATAGGCCTCCTTTGCCTCCCCAGTCCAAGAAACATGTGGTTAAATGAAATGACTAAATTTCTCATAGGTGTGTATGTGAGTGTGCCTGCACATGGACTGGTGACCCATCCAGGGTGTACCCCTCCCCAGTTGCTTGTGACTATTGTGACTAGCTGGGATGTGCTCCAGCAGACCCCTGTGATCCTGACCAGGATGAGCAGGCACAGAAAATAAATGGATAGACAACTGCTAGAATCAGCACATGAGAACAAGATGTTCATGAAATCTTATCAAAAGAAATATCAGTCTGAGTCCAGCTAAAGGACTATCTCTTCTCTCTCAGAGTCAAATGGGTTGACTTGCTCCAGGATAATTTTTAATGTCTGCTCAGGGTAGTAAAAATAAGGCATTTTGGTTTTTCAGTTGACAAACTGGGAGTCAAAGTTTGTCAGAGCTTGGAGGCTCTTTTGAAGCAGAAAAACCTCCCCCACCCTGATCTGAGTAAAGAATGTGGTTAGCTAGGGCATGTCTTCATCCAGATGATCGGGTAGTTGGTGCTGCATTTACAAATGAAAGGTGGCTAATTGAAGGCTGTTGAATTAGTCATTTCGAGCCACCCAGCCATTTGGCTGTGTTCTGGACGCTGCAGGGGGAGTGAAAAATCCTGGGCGTTCTAGTGTTAATACTTTTTATTTACCCTGTTATCAAAAAATACAAGTAGCACACACTTAAATATTTTATGTTATGGAAAAAACAGATTTTTAAGTTAATCAACTTAAAATAATTATGGCAAATGATTGCCCTAAAATTGTGTATGTTTTGTTTACTTGTTCGGGTTTACAGTGTACAGCATCAAGATGCAGATATTGAGCATCCTGTGGCTGGAGCAGGCGCCAAACATCAGGTGCGACACAATCCGCCAGCTGCTTCCCAAGGCGCCTCCCATTGGACCAGTACGACCAGGACAAGTATGAGGAGAGAGCCACGGCCATCATCCACGACCATCATCACCAAGGCCACAAAGCGTAAGAGAGCGTTTTCAAATCACGTTCTTTGGTGAATTTCGTGCACAAAAGGCTAAATATGTATCTGAATTTGTGCTTAAAATAGTGTCGTTTGTGCGTAAATGTGTCTTTTGTGCACAGAAGCGATCATTTCTGGGTAATGCTAATGTTTGGGTAATGCTTTGCAAAATGTCAAGTTTGTGCATGAATTTGTTATTCGTGTGTGTAGACCTTGATATTTGTGTGTGAAGATGCGAAACATGTTCCCAAAAGGATGCAATGTCTGGTTAATGCTTTAAAAGTTTGTACGAAAATGTGTCTTCGGTGCGTAAAAAGTCTACATTTTTTTGTACATACACATACGTAATTTGTGTGTAAATACGCAAAATAAGTGCTTGAAAAGTTGTAATATCTTGTTAACGCTTTAGAAAAAAAGCAAAGTTTGTGCCTAAATGTGTGTTTTCTGCCTAAAATTTGACAGTTTCCTTACTACACAAAACATGTGACTTAAATGTGCAATGTTTAGTTTCTGCTTTAAAAACGTTAAGTTTATTGTGTTTAATGATTTAATAATAGTTATTTCTCTTGTTTTCTGAATTTTTGACCTTTTTTTTTGCCTTGGACAGAAAGTCTGTTTCAATACTTTTGCAAGAATAACTTTTACTATATTTAATTCAACCCGTATAATGTCGGTATTATTAAAAGAATTCAGAATGAGTGAATTTGAGGACTTTTTGATGGAATAACAGCCAAAAGATGAGTGACTCCTGCTGCATCCTGTCCTGATCTGAGGCCTGTCCGGAGCGAACCCTGCCATGCAACCTCCATTGTTTTCAAAAACATGAACCGGTACACTCGTCACCTTTCCCCGGCGATTCATTCCAAACTCCTCGCTGTGGCCACCTTTCTTTGGAGTCATAGAGCTTTTTTTTTGCAGTGATCGGTTTTCCTCTAATCAACATTTCTTTAAGTTATCCAGAAAAATTATTTTTTATTGTTGTTTTTCCTGGAAACAGCTAAAAAAATCACCAGTCTTTCCTCAATATTGGAACTGTGAAAATAAATAGTTTATATTATGCACGTCAAGAAAGCTCCGGAAAGATATTAGACAATTTTAATGTGTAGTATCAAGAACAGCCACTAGGGCCAATAGTCCAAAACCTTTAAAACTTCCTAATGGTGATTGCAACTCTGATAATTGTGACTCTGACGACTAGATTTCCTTCTCTGAATGTTTCAAAGACTAACTTCAGTGGAAAAATACATGTCCTTTTGGCATTTTTCTAATGATGGACATGTATAAAGAAAATTAAACTAAGTTTCCACAAGTACATCGTAGATTCTATATTTCCATGCATTTTTGCATCATCATCATCACTGACCAATGAATGGTAAATGTATGACGCCCAGTGAAGATGCTACTAATCGAATCATGATATGAGGAGGAGGAAGCTGCCTGAGAAAAAAAAACTTTCTATTGATGTAAAGGAAGGTGGTGAAATCTAGAAACTGGTAAACTGTTCAAGAGGTGGATCTTCAAGTTGTAGTTGTAGTGCAGGTACAGCCCCGTACAGGTTTGCAAATTTTTCCCCCACAGATAGCTTGTATCCACCTGTAAAGGTAGTTGTGACTAAAGCTACGTTCACGCCGCCCCAGCAACGCACGTTCGACTGACCACTTCCAGTCTAAGTAAATTATCGTAAACGCATGTTTCAGGCTTCAGGCTTCTGTATTCAAAACTGTCGGGTTTAATCTATCACTTCCATTGTAAAGTCTAAGTAAACGCTTGTAAATGCATGTTTTAGGTTTCCGAGTTAGGCTCTATGTGTGAAACGTCCAGCGTTGCAAGGTTTAGCAGGTCAAACTTTGACAGATCTTGGACTCGGCTTTGGGAGTGATGTATGGGTAGCATCCTTTTTGATTCACGCAAGTGGCAACCGTTTGATCATGAAGGAGACATCATGATCAAATTCTATGACCCCAAATCTTAAATTATATATCAGAATAGAGCTGTGAAAGAAAAAGCCTGGAGCAAGATTTGCAAGTTTTGAAACGCTTTGACATTTCGCACCAAGAACAAGGTGGCGGACAGATAGAGAAGAAGTCCCTCCCAGCTTGTCCATTGTGAACACTGTGGGCTGAACACACATTCAAGATTGTGTGTGTTGAAGAACGTGTGTCACATGGTGTAGAGTTTTCTTTACTGTTCCTCCTCAATGACAATGCTAGACATGGTATTTTCGAGAACAGGCGCTTCTTAATGTCTTCACTCCATGTAACGCCGTGAAAACTACAGAACAGAGTTGTACAAAAACCGTTAGACTTGACATTTACAGTTATACCAGAAAATAGATAACAAGTTAACTACCTCATGGCTGCCTGTCACTTCGGAGGTCTTAGATGAATTACCAGTCTGTATACAACTTTTCACAGCTGGTTGACTCCTTTTCCAAGCTGCTTTTTGCATGGATCTTGGTTCAAAGTCTTTTAGAGAATAAACTCCTCAGCCCAATATCAAATCCCGCGAGTTCTCAGGAACTCTCGCGTTATTAACGTTATACACAACTTCATAAAACATTGCAATATAACTTAGTATTAAACAGCATAAAATCAAATAAAACACAATTTACACATATTTTACACAATTTACACAAAGGTATTCAACCAAAAATTAACTAATCTTGTAACCTTTTCAGTGACACTTACACATGGCTTGTGTGAACATAGCATAAGAGGAACACCGATTTGATCACATGGCTGTTGAAGTCCAAATTGACTTCCCCGGGTTCTGATTCTGAGTCAGAAGGATCCTATAGTTGAAGGTTATAATAATAAGACTTCAAACCCTGAAACTTTGGTTCGCCTTTGCAAAGGGAGAATTCCAGCACAGCTGCTCACATCTGCTCCTCACACAGACTGTGCTAAATCTCTGCTTTCCCCTTGTCGGCCATCTCTTTTTATTGATCCACACATAATGTATGCATAACTTACATCCTGCTCAGTTATTTTTTAACAAAGCCTCCAGGTTAACTCCCCTTTCTCTTTTGACCTTTGTCACTCTTTATTTCCTCTTTTGATCTTTGTCTAAAGCTCTCTTAACCACATCCTGCACATCCTCCAGGTTCACATTCTAACCTTTGTCACCCTTCACTTGAAGTCACAAGTTATCATACACCTGTCTCATGTTTGCTTGACTCACATATAAAACATTAATATACTTTTAAATATAATTCCCACATGGCAAAGTGGTGTCGGTATTTGTTTTGTTGCTTCCACATTCGCCAAATACAACATCATACAACCCCTTCATCTTCACAAATTGGCAATTAGGATTAAGGACGGCGTTAACTGCAATGGGAAAGGCGAGAATCTAGCAGTCACGTATCATACATGGGAAAACCAGATTTAAGGACATGTTTTGGGGGGGGGAAATGACAAAAAATTGCTAGCTACGTAAAAAACAAACAGAAAACAGACAGTTGAATAGACATTAAAACTAACTAAATTGGTTGGATATAAAAACTAAATCTTAAATTCAAAAAGTCATTTATTAACTAAAATCAAAAACTACAAAATGTGTATGTCTTAAAATAGAAAAAAACATTTGTATATTCATGTTCTATCAATGTTTATAAAACTAAAGCACTAATTTATACTCTAGACTATTTATAGTGTAATATTACAGAATTATCGAAGAATAAATCAATAAAATACACTAAATGTTATAGTTTTATTTAAGTTTCAGTTTTACCCCTTTCTCTTTCTCTGAAAACACGTGATCCCATCCCGCTGTTCTACTAATTGCGTTCCCTCCCTCCGAAAAAACGATTCTTATCCCGTTTTTAGAACTCGTAAGACTATTTAGAGACTGTGTGCAACCTTCGGGGTCTTCGTAAACATAAATTAGTCGTAAAAATGTAATCCTTCGGTCATTTTTGACTAAATAAAGTGATAATTCCTTCTGTTTAAGATTTGTGAATAGTCAGTGTTGCAACTCAAGGAACAGCCTCGTGGACTGTTTTCTGATTGGCTACAAAGAGGACGGAGGCGGGAAGGCGCCGGACGTTCTGAGCTGTGATAGGTCTGACCGTCCATCGACGTAAGCGGCGTGTCTCTGCCTGCCAGGCTCCTTTCCTCAACATTGGGAAAAGGAAAAACTGCTCAAATACAGCAGAATTGTCTGAAAACGGAACCAACCTTTAGCTGTGAAAGGTAAGTTTGGCACCGCGTTTGACCGATTCTGCGTCGCCATCTTTGTCTGCCCGTTTAGTTCAGTTGCAACAACAGCCTGAACACGGCTAAAGCTAGTGATAAACTTAGGAGAAAACTCCATAAAGTACAGAAATAATGCACTTTTGACCCTGTAAATCTTCACGTGTTTAACAAGTAGCTGTCGTTTGTGTTGACGCTTTAACATATAGGCACAAGGCGGGGCAAAACAAAACATAATAAGAGAAAATGCATAAAATAATAACAAGTTCGGTGTTTTTGTAGTGCCGCCTTCACGAAAGCTCGTAATAACGGACTCTTTATCCTTGGCAACGTTTTTAACGACGGATTGCGTCACATTTTATGGTTATTACGCGTTGTAAAGAGTGCGATTTATGAGTATGTAATAAACTATGCATAGACTTTAAAGGATGACAATATAGATCAGTAGTGAAAGATCTAACCTAAAGTAAACAATGCCACCGTTAATAACTTTATTTAAACAATTGGGTTTACAAATCTGTGGAAATTTGTTCTAAAAGTATAAACCTAAATGAAAGTTTTTGTTATAAATTATTATTTTCTACTGGACGTGAGTCGAGGAGGATTTATCGTGTGAGCTTTTATGATTTGCTTTGTCGCAAACTGCAAGCAAAAACATAAAAATCCCTGCTTTGACCTTTGACCCCAGGAATGACAGCATTGTCTGAATTATTCTATTGTTTTTGTGGTTGGTGCAGCCTTCAAAGCCAAACAGGTATTTGTTCGTTTAAATGAAGATTATGTAGACTCTGACACCAAAATGGTGCAATTTCTTCTACGTTTTTTTGTTTTAAAGTCTTTAATGAAAAAATTGCGGAATAATGTGAAAGTGCAAATTTGGAAAATTAAAAAAATAGGAATAGAAATGCTGCGTAACGTCATTTCTGTGTTTAAACGTAGGTTAGCATCCATGCTTATCTCTATTTTTATTGCCTTTTCATCAGTGGCATCCGTTTACGATCTCATGGACTTCCTCTTGTCCCCCATTTCATTCAACCTAAACCTGGATTAACTTTTTATGAATTTATCTTTTGTTATTTATGATGAGTTATTGCGCGAGTATTTCTGATTTACTTCGTCTTAACCTGCAAGCAAAGACCACACCTGCCTTAACCTTTGATTCTAGTAAAGGCAGGATTGTCAGAATTCTTTGAAATATTTTCTGTATTTTTGTGGTGAGTGCACAACCACAAAGCAAAAAAAGTATTTGTGTATTTAAATAAAGTTTTTTGACGGCCTAGACATCAAAATTGTGCAGTCTGGAGAAGTTTCTTCCTTTCTTTTTTCTTTTAGTTATTTGTTCCCCCTTTCTTCCTTGGAAATATTTTTAGCAAATTCACATAAAAGTGAAAATTTGAACAGCGTAGTTAGCATCTATGCTAATCCCTGTTTCTTTGGTTTTCTTTCAGTGTTTTGGTAAATTGTTTGCAGTTCCTGAGCTTCCCAGAAGATGGCGCAGTGGGGCCAGCTTCAGATGTTGGACTGTAAGTACCTGGAGCAGGTGGACCAGCTGTACGACGACTCCTTCCCCATGGACATCCGCCAGTACCTGAGCAAGTGGATCGAGAGCATCGACTGGTAATGGCGGGCAGACCGACGCTCCCCAGCTTTGCGCCTCGGCCCACGCCGCTCACCTGTCCAACCCCCCCCTCCCTCCCCCTACAGGGACACGGTGGCGATGCAGGACTCGCTGGCCACCATTCGCTTCCACGACCTGCTGGCTCAGCTGGACGACCAGCACAGCCGCTTTGCGCTGGAGAACAACTTCCTGCTGCAGCACAACATCAGAAAAATCAAAAGGAACCTGCAGGTCCGAGTCCCGCCACCACCCCCCCGGCACCCGGAAGTCGCCGGCGCCACTTCACCGCTCTTCTCTCCCTTTCCAGGATCGGTTCCAGGAGGATCCGGTCCACATGGCCATGATTATCTCCAGGAACCTGAAAGAGGAGCAGAACATCCTGGCTAAGGCGAAGAGCATGGAGGTGAGGCGTCTTCGCCGACTGCGGCGCCGCTCTGTGGGCCGGCGTGACAGAGGCGTGTGTTTGTGTAGCAGGAGGGCGAGAGCACGGTGTCGGCCATGGTGGTGGAGAAGCAGAAGCTGGACAACAAAGTGAAGGAGATGAGGGACCGAGTCCAGGTGGGGCTCACACGCCACGCCGCCGCAGCTGCCGCTGCAGCCGGCGGCGTCTCCTAACCCGGCGGGCTCTCGGTGTTTTCAGATGGTGGACGTGAACATCAAGAACGTGGAGGACCTGCAGGACGAGTACGACTTCAGGGTCAACTCCCTAAAGAACAGAGGTGAGGCGGCGTTCCGGCGTGGACGGGGTCGGGAGCGCGGCCTTGCCTTTCATCCCGTCTCTTGTTGGCAGAGAACGAGATGAACGGCATGACGGCGAAGGAGCTGGAGAAGGAGAAGATGGGCATCGCCCGGATGGGCTTCGAGCTGAAATCCAAGCGTCAGGTGAGCCGAGGGGTTGCCGCTGAGAGCCGGCGGGGAGGCCTGGGAGCTCACCCGCTTCCTCCTTCCAGGACGCGGTGATCCAGCTGAGCGACCTCCTCACCGTCATCCACGCCCTCCTGACCGACCTGATCTCCGAGGAGCTGCCGGAGTGGAAGCAGCGGCAGCAGATCGCCTGCATCGGCGGCCCGCCGAACGCCTGCGTGGACCAGCTGCAGAACTGGTGAGAACCCGCCGAGGATCTCCTTCAGCGAGGCGTCCTCCTCCGCCACATCCTCCTCCTCCTCCTCGTCTCGCAGGTTCACGGCCGCGGCGGAGAGCCTCCAGCAGGTCCGCCAGCACCTGAAGAAGCTGCAGGAGTTGGAGCAGAAGTTCACCTACGACAACGACCCCATCACGCAGAAGAAAGCCTTCCTGGAGGCGCGAACTCTGGAGCTGCTCAAAAACCTTCTCTCCAAGTAGGCTCCTCCCCCTTTAGACGGTTTGGTTGTTGTTTTTTTTGCAAAGCGCAGCGTCAGCATCTCCTCCTTCTGTGTGCAGCTCCCTGGTGGTGGAGCGGCAGCCGTGCATGCCCACCCACCCGCAGAGGCCGCTGGTGCTGAAGACCGGCGTCCAGTTCACCGTCAAACTCCGGTGAGGCCGCCGCGTTCCGGGAAGCTGGGTGAGACAAACCCCCTGGAAAGATCCGGCTAAACCCCGCCTCCCTGTCTGTCACCCAGGTTTCTGGTGAAGCTGCAGGAGTTTAACTACCAGATCAAGGTCAAGGCCGTGTTCGACAAGTAAGGCTTCTGACTCTCTGCCAGGTGGTGAAGTCGCCGCTTTTCACGAGCACTAACGCGTTTTCCTTTCTGATGCTTTAGAGACGTTACGGAGAAGAAAGGGTAAGTTCCAGACATTCACAGTCGCCCACAAACGCACCATCAGAGGTTAGATCTGTTTTGTTGCATCTTCAATTAAATATCAACAGTATTTTTTAATCAGACCTTAGTTTCATCATGATTACTAAAAGTAAACCTTTATTGACATTTTTATTTGACGTTTAAATTGTGTCCAGAGGAACTAATTCTAAATTTAAAGATTTCAGTAAAAGACAAACAAAGCCTCAAAATCACCTATTAATTTCAAATCACAGGTTAGTAATTATGGAACTATATTTCTCAAATGTGAAAAATAATTTTTTATTTTGTTTTGGAAGACTTTGTTAAAGTCAAAGTCAAAGTCAGCTTTATTGTCAAATATTCTGCATCCATAAGACATACAGCACAGATGAAATTGCTTTAAACTGCTTTAAATTATGCTAACACACGTCAATTTAAACTAAAAAATGTCGCTTATTAACACATAAAAACATATATTTGTTTGCGTAAATTGATTAAAGAATATATGCATTTAATTTTTACTGTAAAACTTTGTTTACATTTTTTGTTCCAAGTTGAAAGTGTGTTGTGTTTTTAAGTCCACCAGAGGGCGCCAAAAGCTCCAAATTTATATTTTATATTTTTTTCAAATAAAGCAGAAAAGAGACAAAAGATAAAGCAAGAAAACAATCACCTATTAACATTAAATAAGAGGTTAGTAGTAAAGGGAAAAAGAAAAAAAAAGGTTTTTAAATTTTAGAATTGTAGCAGTAGCTTGTCTAATTAGCCTGAACCAGTTAGCTACATATGCAAATATTTTATCAAAACTATTTAACCACAAATTTGTTTTGTTGTGTTTTATTAATGTTTTTTTTTGTTATAACATTAAAACAAAATAAACATGCTTTTTTCAAATTTAAAATTAATATTTAGTTCATGTTTTATTCTATATATAGTCATTTAGTCCTTTATATTCTTTTTAAAAATGTCAAATAGTTTTTCTTTTTTTTGGTGGGGGGGGTCTACATTTTTCTAGTTTATGGCTTAATTTTAAGCTTTTTTGTTCTAAATTGAGCACGGAAAAAATAAAGATAAAGACAAACATCACATGAAAATACAACAACGTTTTTGGCAAAAGTTTGGTTGTAAAGATTAACTCAAAAAAGGCCAACCAGTCAAGATTTGTGGGGTTTTGGGGGACAGTTTCATGTTCCAATGGGGTCGTAACCATGACGATGCGTCGTAAACTCAGGTTTCGGAAGTTCAACATTCTGGGGACGAACACCAAAGTCATGAACATGGAAGAGTCCAACGGCAGTTTGGCGGCAGAGTTCCGACATTTGGTGAGTCTCCTCCGTTTCTCCGTCAGCGTTTTTGTCTCCATGCTTGAAAGAAAACAAATAAATGTTTACAAACAAACACAAAAAAAGAGACGGAACTAAACTAAGGTTTTTGTCTTTGCAGCAACTGAAGGAGCAGAAAGTCGCCGGCAACAGAACCAATGAGGTGAGAGAGTTTCAGAGTAAAAGCCTCTTTAATAGTCAAAATAAATTTGATAAATAAACTGATTTTTCAATATTTTACTCAATTGTCATCGTCTTAATTTTACACACAAGGAAATGAAAAAGATTGAATTTAGTCTGCACGATCACAAAGGCAGACTATGCTGCCATCTAGTGGGCGAAGAGCAGTCCTCATTTCAAATCTATTGGTTTTCCAGTGAAGGTCTGAGCATGCTCAGTTTAACCTACACTCAGCAGGAAAACACTGAAAGTGTGTGGAAGACGACCCAAATAAAAGTCAGCTGTGTGTTACCAAAATAAGAGCGTATTGTGACGTCCATTCATGCTGTGCGATCCTTCAGGGCCCTCTGATCGTCACGGAGGAGCTGCATTCACTCGGCTTCGAGTCGGAGCTGCAGCTCAACCAGTCCGGCCTGAGCATCAAGCTGGAGGTGAGGTCTTCCTGCCGGGGTTCGTTCACACACACCCGCAAGTGCTGACGTCTGCGGCGTTTCTGCTGCAGGCCATGTCGCTGCCCGTGGTGGTCATCTCCAACGTGTGCCAGCTGCCCAGCGGCTGGGCCTCCATCCTCTGGTACAACATGCTCACCACCGAGCCCAAAGTGAGGAGCGCGCCCTTTCTACCTCTTCCGGGGTCCTCCGAGCCGCCGCTAACGGATCTCTGCTTGCCCCCAGAACCTCAAGTTCTTCCTGTCGCCGCCGGCCGCCAAGTGGTCTCAGCTGTCCGAGGTTCTCAGCTGGCAGTTCTCCTCCGTCACCAAGCGAGGCCTGAACCAGGAGCAGCTCAACATGCTGGCGGACAAACTGCTGGGTCAGGAAGGAGGCGCTTGGGTTCTCTGTGGGGCGCAGGCTAGCGAACTGAAAGTGTTTCTGTGCAGGAGCCAAAGCGCAGAGGAACCCAGAGGGACTCATCCCCTGGACCAAGTTCTGCAAGGTGAGGCTCAGCGGCTCCGGACGTCCCGCAGGCTGATGCTGACATGCCGTTGTTTGTTCAGCAGCAAGGTGCCAACGAGAAAGCGTTCGCCTTCTGGCTGTGGATCGAAGGGATCCTGGATTTGATCAAGAGGCACCTGCTGTCCCTGTGGAACGACGGGTGAGAAGCTCCGCCCCCCCCACCGCAGCGCTCTCAGGCGCTCCCAGCTGACCCGTCCTTTACCTCCGTCCGCAGCTCCATCCTGGGCTTCATCAGCAAAGAGAGGGAAAAGGCTCTGCTGAGCGGCAAATGCCCGGGAACCTTCCTGCTGCGCTTCAGCGAGAGCAGCCGGGACGGCGCCATCACCTTCACCTGGATCGAGCACGACATCCACGGTGAGCGCCGCAGTCACAGAACCTCACACGACCACCAGCAAGATGAGACAGGCTGCAGGTTAAGGAGTTTTAGCCTTCATTTTCATTCTCCTGTTCTCCCAAAACAAGTAAACGAAGCTTCAATCTGTAAAACATGTGTTGACCGCTAGCGACTTTAGCATTCTTTGACCCCGAAAGGATTTCTTTAACAAGAAAAACATTCGTGTCTTTATGTGTGTTTATTTTTTACATGAAGTTATCAGTTCTCTTATCAGATTAAATGTTTTGCAGTCAAGAGGCAAAAAAAACCCAAACTAACACATTTTCTAGCTGTAGTGTTTGTTTTTGGATGTAGCATTTCATTTAGCATAGCTAGCTTTGTTCAGAATGAGTTAGCTTTCTTTAAGCTGCAGAAATGTAACATTTCTTATTTGAGGTATTTAAACTTTATTATGGCTTAATGATAAAATAGCATAATTAGCTTTTCTATTATTAGTTTTTTTTATTTTTTGTGAGATTTTTATTTTGTTAAAATATTTCAAGCTAGTTTAGCATTCAGCGTTCACATGACATTTTTACTACTGTTTAGGATTTAAATGTTGCCACTATACTATATACTATATATATATTGAATAGTTTCTTTATTGCTTTTTCCCTGATTAGCCGTTAGTCTATGTTAGCTGTAGTTTCTTTCTTTTTTTTTCTACTGTATTTTTTTAGCTTGATGAAAATATAGCATCATTAACTTTTCTGTAATAAGTTTTTGAAGTTTTAGCAAAGTTTTTTTTTTTAACACTATCCCACGTAGACTTTATCTGAATATTTAAACAATATGATGAGGGTAAGTAGATTTTAAGGTTTTTTATTTATGTTTGTTACAATCAGTGGTTAGCCTGTGTTAGCAGGCGCGCTGTTACATATGCTAATACCCTACAAGTTGCCGGTTGAATCGCAGGTGCTGTACAATATGGATGTGTAAGCTAATTGTTTAGTAAATAACATCCAAGAAGGTTCTCCAGTCACCTGCATTTGAAAACACCTCCCACATCATTATACCACCACCACCAGCCTAAAACATTGATATTAGCATGATGGATCCCACTTTTGAGTTTTACATGAAATTCTACAAGTTAAGGTGGAATCAGGCGATTCTTTAGTTTATTCCTGTTCTTCCGTCTCCCCAGACAAGCCGATCTTCCACTCTGTTGAGCCGTACACCAAGAAGGAGCTGACTGCTGTTTCGCTGCCCGACATCATTCGCACCTACAAGGTGATGGCGGCCGAGAACATTCCAGAGAACCCGCTGCGCTTCCTCTACCCCGCCATTCCCAAAGACAAGGCTTTTGGGAAATACTACCCCAAACCCCCAGAGCGTAAGACACGCCAGCGGATCCGCCGCGCCCTCATTTCTGAGCGCAGACTTTCACGTCTGCCTCTTCCTCTTTTAGCTCAAGAGCCCATGGACGTGGAGAGCTCGCAGCCCAGTGGCTACATGAAGACAGAGCTCATATCCGTTTCAGAAGTGTAAGCGCCGATTGCAAACGCCTTCAGAAATTACTGACACACGAGCTTCTAACAAACCGCTTCCTCCTCCTGGTTCAGACCGCCGTCCAGGCTGCAAGACAACATCATGCCCATGTCTCCGGACGACTACAAGGCACTGGAGCAGTTTGTGGGCCACAGAGACATCGATGCTGTGGTAAGACAAGATACACACCAGTTCTGTTCACAGTAAGAACGATAAACCCACCACATTATTATTATTTTCATCCCTAAACTGCTTCAAAAGTGCAGAAATTTCTCCTTTCACTTCAATGGATTTTCAAAATAAAAGCTTTTAACGTTTGATGAACACTGTAGGAAAATAACATTTTGTGGTTAAAAAAAAAACACTGACCAAACAAAACAAAAAAACAACTTAAAACACAAATTCTTTTCAATAAAAAAGGGACCCCAATTTGCTAAAAAGTCACCAGTAGAAATAGCATTTTAAGATTTGCAGATAAAGTACCATTTAGTATTTGAAAATATGGACTGAAAGAGGAAGAAAGATGAAAAAAGTGTTAAGAAAATCACGTTTTTTTTAATGATTCTTAGTCTGTTCAACTGCAAACTTTCTGTCTTTCTCTCCTTGTCGCGCTCTCAGACCAACAATCTGATGGACTTTGGAGGGTTTGACGCTCAGGTACACCCCCAGAGTTGATGGTTCACTCCTTGTACTAACTGTCAGACTCCCTGCACTCCTTTATTTATTAGCATGCCTCTCTAGTTTAGTCAATGCATGGCATTAATGCATGACGCACAATATTTGCTAGTTTGTTGATTTATCCATCTGATCGGAAATGAGAGGATGGGCTTTATTTCTGTAGCTCTTCAAGAAATTTCCAAAGCAATAACCAACGTTAAGTTGAAGCTGCCTGAAATAAAGAAAAAAAGAAAACAATATTCCTGTATTAATGTGAAAAAATATCTGTTGCAGACCTATAGCAGCCCTGATGATCTGTCTCCATGTTAGCATGGTCTGTGCTAAAAATGAAACGCAATAAAAATGAGTATTTAGACATAAAAATACCTGTTAGTAATACAAAAAGTATTGAATGTTTAAAAAGAAGATTAACATAAGAACAGATTAAAGGCTCCAGATTATGGCTAAATGCTAGAATTGATGGTGAAAATATATTAATATTAATGCAGAGAACAACGGCTTTGCGCAACACTTGACCAAGGTAAAGTAGCAGAAAGTCGCTTCCCTCTTCGTGAATCCATCGTAATTACGTTATTTGCCTAAACAGTCAAAAACGTTATCATAGTTCATTTAGGTGTCAGCTGTAACTCTAGCCTTGACGTTCTGCGAACTACCGTACCTTGCGCTGATATGCGGCATTTTACAGTATTGTAGCCTTTACGCAATTACCATTAACCAGCTAATTCTGACGCGGAAAATGTTTTGCGTTGTTTATGCAGACGTATATTTCTTTATGTTGCATATCAGCGTAAAGCCGCTTTTTATTCATTGGAATTACGTTAACTGTGTAAATGGTTGCAGTAGTTCATAGAACGTATTATTTTGCTGTCGACAGAGTTAAAATGCAAAAATTACGAGATTTAAAGCTAAGTGCTAAACTAGATACAAATATTTTATTTTGGACAAATCGTTAGCGAAACGCTAAAGTACCTCAAAAACGTATCTAGCTAAAAATGAAGAAGAAAATATATAAATATATTGATTTTCATATGCTAACTTAGCCAACAAAGAATAAGCAAAACATTTGCGATAATAATGATAAAAATGATGCAAATGCTACGATAATCCTGTTGTAGTTGAAAAAGTAGTGGACAAAAGCTAAAATATTTCAGTAAAACTGTGTTGTTTTTAGTAAAGTTTAAGCTAGTTTTAAGTAAATAAAAGAAAGAAATACCAAAAAATTAAGACAGGAAGGTTCTCAGCGATCTGAAGCCTTTCACTTTAAAAGTTTTTTTAAGCTCAGAGCTCAGAGAAGAATAGCAACCAGTTTTACTAGCTTGATTATTTTACGCCTTTCCTATTTCTCCTCCATCGCGTCACGCTTCCTTCAAACACAAACCCTTCCAATCAGTAACTTCTCCTCCTCCTCCTCAGATGAGCGGAGACTTACAGGACGAAAACTGAAGCCGGATCTGTGTTCTGCACCGGTTCCTACCATCAGACAGCAAACGCACTCAAGAAAACCCTGCTTCTGTGTGTGTTTGTGACCTTTACTGTAGAGCGTCCAGGTTGTCAGCTCTCTGTGAATTCCTCTATAAATGTGACTGCCTGGATAAAAAAAAAGCTTCAATAACTATTCAGACTTTTATTGTGAAAACTCCACTTCAAAATGGTTTTATTTAAAAAGCTCCAGGAGAGAATAACAGTTCTTGTAATAAATAGATTTCTTTGTAGTTTGGGTCCTAGTAGAACTCATTCTTCTTGCTTTGACTCTTGGTTCCAATCCAACATTATTTATAAAAGCACTTTAAACCATTTCTGCAGACCCACAGTTCTGTACATTTACTCACAATGTTGTCTGAAATAGGTATTGAACAGTGATGAACTTCTGTCTTTTTCACGTTTTGGAACACTGGAAAAAATATTAGAAAATAAAAGCATCTTCAAATGAAAAGTGTAGCTAAAAAATGAGATGTTAGTGTTTGGGATTTTTCTTTTCTTTACACATAAAACATGAAAAAGATTTTATTTTGATATAACCCAGAGATGGATGTATTTTATTTTGAAAGTTATATTGTGAAAAATCATGGCAATTATGAAGAAAGGTGTGCCGTGAGATGGTTTTTGGAGTTAAGCATCACTAAGTGACGAGGTAAAAAAAGAAAAAATATGGTTGAATTGATTTAACGACAGGTTTTCCGGTAATCCTGGTTGATATTTTTAATGGTTTGAGCCGATAAGTTCTTATGTTTGTTTATGTTGTGTCATTTTTATGTAATAAACCATTTCAGACCTTCATAGAAGATTCAGCTTTATTCAACTGCTCACCACAATAAAAGCTCACCATGCTGCACAACAATTTTTGTAAATATCTGCTGTGCAGCATACCCTCATTGTAGTTGGAGCTTATCGTTGAGCTCCTTGCTGGGTAGCCTTTGTGCTATGGGGTCAAAATGACCCCACCCTTGCATTGACGTGTTATCCCTACCACGATAAAGGTGGATAGGATTTAATTTAACCCATGAACACCAGTGAAGATCACAAATCTTTGAAGAAAATAGTTTAGCGCACTGTCTTGTGGGGTCAAGAGGACCCAACGATAAAGTGCCTAGGATAGCACAAGGGTTCATTTGTCATTGTTTTTATGATTTGTAAGGACACAGTGAGTTTCTTAAAAAAAGAAAAAAGTTTTGGATGGTTCTTGTTCATGTCCCCCAGCTGGGACTTGAACGAGGGGCCTTCTTGATGTGATGCAAGAGCGCAACACACTGCGCCACCGTGCAGCCCCAATCTGATATTATTTCAACCAAAGTAGTCTTCAGTGAGTTTGGCGGCCATAACTCCAGAAGAATTCTCAAATTAAACGCAGTTGAGAACCGGAGAAGCTGAAGGAAAACAAGGTGTTAGCGTGCAAACGAAGACGAAGTACTTTGTAAAAAATACTTAAGAAATCCACGGAGAAAATTGTTTCAGTACGACCAAAATGGCTCTGTGGAGCAATGGAAAAGTTGCGATCTGGAGGCAAAAGTTCGGAAAAAATACTTGGAGGTCACTAACAGACCTCCTTGTTGTGGCAATACGCAGGAATGGCAAACCGTTGGACAAGAAGAACCCATCCACCCAAAAAGAAATTAATGTTAAGGTGTGATGTAATAAAGTGATCAAAATAATGGAAGTTTATAAAATTAGACAAAAGATCGCAATGAGGGATTTGTCCTTTAAGTTTATTAAACATTTTTATAGGTGAATAAATATCTTGACAGGTCGGATCATGAGCTGCAGCAGCATAAATAACACACAAAGAAGAAACCGAAGTGACCGTTACATTCAGAAAACTCCCGCTGCGACACGCGTCCCGCACAAACAAACAAAAACTTTTGTGCTTCTCTCTCGAGTTAGGAGAAGAAAGAAACGACGGTCACAAACAAAGAACGGCACGAAGATTCTAGTGCAACACATTCCTCACATCACAGGTTCAAAACTGGCGGCGTCTTTCCTGAGGTTACAAACACACATCAACACAAACACACACACACGTTTATGTGTGCGCTCCACAGAGGAAACCGGCCGATGGATACTAGCACTTCAACAGCCGGTCGGGTTCCTCTGTTGGGCTCACTTCCTGGTGGGCGGAGCTCTGGCTGGGTCGTTGCAGTCTGGCAGTGTCGCTTCTGATATGTACAAACTTCCTGAACCGTCAAAAGTCAGATGAGGTCAACAGAAACTGGATTTAAAAAAACAGCAACACAACAATATTGTTTCGTTTAGAAAAAAAAATTTAAGCTAACTTCGCGTTTGCATAAAGATTTGGATTGTTTATAAATAATTTTTTTTTTAAATATGAGCAATGCATTTTAAAAACTAACAAACTTTGCCCCCTTTCTGTTTCTGTGGTTTTATTTTGGTAGCATTTTTACTGAAAAATTTCAATCCATGACCTTTGACCTATTAGCCCCATATACATAAGCTAAGAAATCGTTCGGATTGTGACGACGGAGGAGTCTGAAGTAGAGTAAATACTAAGCAGGAAACATGTTTATCGTTTTTTGATTAAAAAAAAGGGGTGTGTCCAGCAAGGAGGAGGAGTCACGTGCGAAGAAATTCCGACTCTATGCTCAAAAAGCTAATTCTTCAATATAATAAAAGAGGAAATGTGATAAATAAAACCTCGATCAATATTGCTAATTTAAGTAAATCGTTTCCGGATACTTCGGTTCATCGTTTTTTTACGTTGTCAGAAGTTAAAACGTTTAGCTTCTGCCGCTAACGTTAGAGACGTTGAACTAGACGTCAGAAAAGAGGTGAGGGCAAAAGCCGGACGAGCGACTGCAGCCGAACGCCACGCCAACGGCTTCTAGAGCGTCACCGACACAAACACAAACACAGGAGTGCGCACGACACATGATTAAATATCGCAATGGGGGGGGGGTGTACATTCCACCGCCATGTGTTGATGACAGGAGGAACCGCTCTGCAGATGCACGGAGGGCGAATCCACACTGAAGAACGGAAACGGCTCCTTCTCTGCGGGGTCGGGGGGATCGGTTCCTCGGCACACCTTCCTGCAAACTTTCAGGTTTGGGGGGGCGGAGTCACGTTACAGCATCCCATCCAGGTTATTCTCCGCGCTTTCCTTCTTCACGCCGCTGTCCTGCGGGCTGTACTGGTTGTGATAGTCGCGGAGGATGGTGACCACGTCGTGGTGGCCGAAGTGCACCGCCTCGTCCATCGGCGTGTTCCCCCACCTGACACAAACAAACAAACAAACAAACGTTTTAATACTTTCAAAAGCACACAACGGGGATGCGAGCGTGCTCCTTACCTGTCCTTGGGAACTGGGTTGACTTTACAGGCCTCCAGTAGGAAGCGGACCACCTCAGCGTGTCCTAAAACACACACACACACACAAAACACGAGGTCCATGAAGGCATCACAGATGTAGGCTTCAACTTCATCTGAAGGGATCATTTCTGGAACTACGTCTGCTAAAAACACCAAAACCTGCTAAAGAATGTGAGGTTAACGTCATGTTTACTACCAGAGTAAAACTAAAATAAATTCAAAGGAACTCATTTTGGTTAATTTTCCTTTGATTTGTTTAAAAAAAAAATAGACATAAATTTACACGTAGAATTATTTAGTTAAAAACACTTTCTTGTACATTGGCTCTTTACTTTAGATAAATAAACCTTTGAAAATATTTCATTTATGGAAATGTAACTATAAACTCAAACTGTTCTTCTATTTGTACACTTTTCCCCATTAATTGTCTTTTTTCTTAATTTTTTTAATAAAGTTTACTTTTTTTCATTTATGGAAACTTAATTCTAAAAACTTAATTTTAATACAGAAAAAATATGTTAACCTTTGTAGAATTATAAAAAGTTGCTTTATTTTACCATTTTATCAATAAAGTTATATCAATTTTGGAAAGAATTGGGCGGATTGTATTTTTATTGTGGTTAAAAACTTTTTCCTGCATTTCCCTTTTTTTTTTTACATAAAGTTTAACTTTTTTTTCTTTCATTGAAATTAAATTTGAAAACTTTTTTACTATAAAAAGTAAAATAATTCAACCTAAGATAAGAGTTTAAAAAAGTTCACTTTTTACCGTTAAATAAAACAAAATGACATAAAATTGAGGGAAAAAGTTGCTGAACGATTTCAAACAGAATCAAAGGTCAGAAAAACTAAAGCACAAATGTTATTTCCAACTGAACTTTTGTACATAAAAAAATCCTGCTTCTCAGGATCTCATGTTTGGGCGGCGTTGCACCTTCGGCTGCGGCCACGTGCAGCGCCGTCCGGGAGTCGTAGTCCCTCTGCTCCATGTCCATGGAGGACAGCGCGAACCTGCAGTGAAGAGGGAGCAGAACGGCGGTGAGAGGGGGTAGGTGTGATGGCGGCAAACAACGGCGAGCCGGCCCACTCACCTCCTCAAAGCCGACACGTCTCCCGTGTACGCGGCGAACAGCAGGTTGATGACGGACTTCACCTGAAACACGACAGCTGTGATGCAGGGATTGTCCAGCAGGGGGAGCGGTGGATCAGACCTGTACGCAGGTCTGTGAGTCTAGAGGAGGGAAAACTGTGACTCACCCGCTGGTCTCCTCCCTCCCTACGAGGATCCAGTTTCTTTGCAAAGTGCCGGAGATTATCGTAGTTGTGGAAGTTACAGAGAGAAACCAGATCCTGCAGGGAAAACAGAGACGTCCCGATACCAGGATGTGAAGGAGTTCAGGACAGCAGAAAACAACGGGGTATTGTGAAGTTACCGTGCAGAACTGGATGCCTCTCACGCTGTTGCCCAACTTATCCAGCGGGGGGGACCAGCACATGATGCCCATCACGTTGGGAACGACCAGCAGAATCCCACCGGCCACTCCCGATTTCGCCGGCAGGCCGACCTGGGAAGAGGGGCAGGAAGAGACCTTTCAGAATAAAACCGTGTTGGGAAAACGTTGGAAAAACGTCGCAGCTGCGAAGGGACTGACGTGGAAAGCGAACTGTCCTGAGAAATCGTACATCCCGCAGGAGTGCATCAGACTCAGAGTGTTTCGGACCGCCTCGGGGCTCAGGATGCGCTCGCCTGTGATTGGACAGAATCCGCCGTTCGCCAGTGTCGCCGCCATGACACTGGCGCTCTCACAGGTCACCTCTATGGAGCAAAGCTAAGAAAAGTACAATAAAGAAGTTTTTTAATCGAATGCCAACACATAAATGCTAAAATGTCCCAAATATTCAAAAACTAAAAGAACTCAACAGCGCTAAAAAAGTGTGGTAGCATGAAGCTAGCGAGGAATTTAAAACTCTAAAATTTGTTTTATGCTAATATGCTACATGATACTAAATGTTTTATTAAATATTAAATTTGTAAGTGTTTCTTGCGTTCGGCCGTTTCCGTCAAGGGTTTTTATGTAAATTCAGTTTTGAGCTGTTCCAAATTTTTGGTTGGTAGAGAATTATGCAGTTTGTGTGTAGTTTATACGCAATTTTGACATAAATCTTACGCAGCCATAAATCTTGCGTGGTTTTAACGTGGTTTATTTGTGAAAATTTTACATACAGACCAAGACTTTTCTCATTTTTCCTACTTAAATTCACGTTTGACCAATTTTCACCCATACAATATGCGCAACATGTACGTGGCAGCTGTGTGACACGACCTTTAGAGAGCTAATGTTAGCTAACCATTGATTTGGTGCAAATATGCTAAGAAATATTTATTACGAAAGTCAAATAATTTCTGGTGTTACAACAAATACCAAACACCAAAGTCACTGAAAAAGTGAAACCGCTACATACTATTAAGCTAATTACTCACAAACTCCAGTCAGCAAGAGTGAGTCAGCAAAAACATAGTTTTTTACATTTTTATCCAGTTAAATTGACTATTCAAGTAACTTATAAAAATGGGAAAGGTAGATTGTAAAATGCAAAAAATAATCATTAGTGGTATTTGAAAAAAATGTTTAAAATATCCACACTTTAAAAAAAAAAAGATTGTTAAAATGTAAACAAAAAACGAAATTTTACACCGACAATTTAATCTAAATTTGCTAAAAAAAAGTGTAGAATACTGCTTTATGTCTCTGTCATTATCAGTAAAACAGTAAAAAAGTCCCTATTAGCCGGTAAAAGGATTTTTTTAGCAATATCGGCTAGGAGCGCTCAACACGTTCTTAAGATGCTAATACTAGCTTTAGCATGCTGGTTAAAAAAACGGACACATTTTTGCGTGTTTGTGGTTTGATTGAAGTAAAATACGGTCTCCTGAGCTCACCTGAAAGTAGAAGTCCAGGATGGAGGTCATGTCCGTTCCTTCTGGAAAACACTGAGGAGAAAGACCGTAAATCCTTTACCACCCAGAAACAGACTAATGTCACTTCCTGGTCCAGAACATCACGTCTGTCCTCACCTTCTTCTCCTTCAGGTAGTAGCCGATGGCAAAGTTTCTGTCTCCAGACTCGCGCTCCGACTGGAATCTGAAATGGCGAGAGGCGGTTTTTAGTTAAGGTCAGCTGGTCAGATCAGGAGCGTGGAGCTGCTGCTGCTGCTGCACTCACGTGGCGTTGCTGAAACCCACATACTCGTTTCCCGCCAGTTTGTTCATGAAGTTCATCATCTACGGGCGGGTGAGCGTTAGGAACGGCAGGGAAGGATTTAACCAACAACCGCAGAATACTCACATAATACTCACATAGTCAAACTTCTCGGCGTTGCTGGCTCCTTGCTGAAAAACCAAACACAACCAATCAGATTGCATTTAACCTTTGAGCATGAAAACGCTAAATTGTGACGTTAGCACGACCATGAACGAGCTGCGCCTCTATATTAGTCTACGGCGGGAAAACGTGACTTCAGATTAGAAAGGGGGGACTAGGGAACCCTGTTAATCCAGTCAGGAGTTTAGTTCAAAACAGGAGGAGAACATGAGAGAACGTACAGCGGGTTCAACCGAACCAAGTCCAGCTTCATGAGGCTTCAACACTGAGGATCATATCAGTCTTCATGAGCACAACCACACAAATGACACTTAAACTTTAACAAGTTTCATTCAAGATGTGCCAAAATATAGAACATCATTTAATATAATTTTACAGTCACATGGGAGGCGGAGTCTCTGAACTAAGCTAGAAACCAGACCCACAAAAAGGAAGGAAGCAAAAACATTTTTAGCCTAAACAAATATGCAATTGCTTCTAAAGTTGGTAATTCTGCAAGCCTATCTCAACTGAACACACGCTTATGTCAGAAAACATTGTCCTGTGAAAAGATATTGGCCTTGGCCAGAGTAAATGGTGGTTGCTAAGGAAAATGTGAAAAGTTACTTAAACATATGTGCATAAAAATCGGAACACGTGTTCATTAGACCCAAACTTGAAAAAAAGTCTATGGTTGCCACGGAGTTCAGCATTTCAACCAGACTTTAGGTCTAAATATGTGACTGCCCATACAAAAATTATTTTAGCTTAAAAATGTATGCAGCAAATCCTAAAGATGACAATCCTGTAAGACTATTTCAACTGGACATACGTGTCAGAAAACGTTGCTCTGTTAAATGGGCGAGCCACGGCGTCAGTAAATGGTGGTTGCTAAGGAAAATTAGCTTAAACATTAGTGGCAACAAAAAGAAACCACTTTCTCATAGATTTAGAGATCAAACCATTTTCTAGATGTTGCCATATCATGATTCCACCTCTACCGTACTTTTTCTGTGTTTGTGAGTCTGGCAGTTAACCTAACATGCATTCTACGTCTCTAGTTACTAAAAAAAAACTCTATGGAAATGTATGTTTCACTCTTGAAACCTTAATATTGTTAGGTTTAGGGCTAAGTCTTCCTACCCAAATACTGAATCCAGCAACTTCATGAGTCAACAATTTCCATCTTTTAATTGGTTAAGAAAAGCCACTTTCTCATAACTGCTGATATAAAATAAACAAAGATGGAATTTTTATTTATTTAAATAGTGGAAAAATAGCTAAAAACTACTTTTTTGCCCCCCAATAAAAGCCTAATATGATTGACTCTTTTTCAATACTTATAACAAGAAATTGGTAACTGGTTCTTTGATGCCCGAAGTATCTCAGACAAACATCTTAATTCTTTTTTTTTATTTAATACATCTGTGTTTCGTTATACTCTGTAAAACAGTAAAAACAAGTTATTTTATTATGTTAGAACTGTTAAGACCCAATAGAATGGATTTGACCATGGAAAACCCCCAAATTTAGGATCCCTTTGAGGATTTCAGACGGAACAATCCTCGTCTGAATTGTGATGTTTAATGATGTCGGGTCGGCTCTGCGCTCAGGAGATCTCCTGATGTGTGTCGCCGTAATTAATGTGCTCCGGGACGACCCCGCCGCTCTCCTGCTGGGCTTTCCGGCCACACGAGAAGGTCACGGCGAGCGTGGAGTGAGTGAGCGCTGGCAGCAGCAGGTGGTGCTCTTGGGTTTCCTGAGCGGGGGGTCGGACCCCCCCCCCCGGGCGTTGGTGAAGGTCAGAGCTGGACGCGGAATGAAACCTGAGAGAGGTGGCGCCGGAGACGGCGGTCCACTTCTCCTCTCGCTGAGGGACGCTGCGTTTGGGCAAATCCCTTCAGAGCCATAATCTATAATCTGCGCGGTAATCTGCCGGAAGCGCGGTTACGGTTTCACATCATGATAGTGACTCACAATGACTTTTTTTTAAGCACTGAAGCTTAAATTTGGAGGATTTTGCCGCTCAGAGTTTTACCTTGATGAGTGACGTGCAGACGATGGCGCCGGCGTTCACCATGGGGTTGTGGGGTTTATCTGCAGAAGAGCAAACCGGTATTTTTGGGATTGAATAACTTTCTTTATAAGAATATATTTCTTGCAAAACAATATTTCTTGCGAAACAACGGTCTTTTCAGTTTTTGCAGCGCAGGAAACTTCCCGTTCCACCTTAAACCGACTCTAAAACACTAGAAGTTCAATTTGAGGATAAACGTCAAAATAAAGTGACTTCTGTTTGATTCTCTGTTCAAACCTGAAACTTTTGGAAAGGTTTGACCATTTAAAACGTTTCTTCCCACAACTTTCAATCAAACATTTGTTTGTAAATAAATCAAAACAAGATATTTATGTGTTCAATGTCAGGTTTTATAGCATCATTTGCTCAGCTTTGAGGTGTCAAAACTAAAAGCCAGACAAACGTCCTTCGCAGCGGAAGCGCCGGCTGGTTTCCATGGAAACGGAGCGGTCGGGTCCTCACCTTCCTCGTTCAGGAAGAGCTTGTTGAACCTCAGGCCGCTGGGCTCCTTGCCGATGAAGCGGTGGACGTAGTCGGTGCCGTGGTCGTGCACGGCGATGGCGTATTTCAGCGGCTTCACGCACGACTGCAGGCAGAAGGGGACCTTCGTGTCGCCCACCGTGTGCCTGAAAAGAAAAAAAAAGAAAACCTTTCAGCCGTCTGTGAGTGTGGCCTATTGCAGCCCACCAAAGGGGAAATAAAAAAGCATTAAAAAGTAGGCGGGGCTTACCTCTGTCCATCCACGGTGCACAGAGCGACGGCCCACAGGTCGGGACTGAAGCGGGCCAGCTGGGGAATGTAGTCCGCCACCTGCAGAGGAAGATTTCCAGCTTTTGTGAAATGAAAGAAACAATAAAAACAGGAGACTTTTTTTGAGGCGGCGTACCTGCCCGCCGGGCATTTTCTTGGCGTTCTCGTAGAGTTCGTCGATGTGGGCGCAGAAAGGCTGGAAGTCCGGGATGACAAACTTCTTCCTGAAGGCCTGAGTGAGCAGAACGATGTTGCTCTGAACGCACCTGAGTGACGACAAGGAGCTGCCGGGTTTGTGTTCAGGCCCACCAGAACCACTAACTATTATCCATTTCAAGAAAAACCCTCTACGTAGATTCCCATGTCACCATGGCAACCGGCTAGAAAACAGTGCACCATATTTTTCCGCATTGTAAGGCAAACTTAAGAAACTTCATTTCTTCCCCCAAAAATGATGGTGTAACTTATAATCCGGAACGTTTTGAATATGGATTAGTTCTAGTTATGTTTACTGATGTCAAAACGGTTTTGAAGGGTAATCGGCGCCCTGTCAAAATGTTGGGTTCGCTGTCCGAGTAAATGTGCTAACGTGGCTAGCCAATGTTTTTCATGTGTTCCTAACACGGCTGGGAGTGAGCGTGCTCACTGTAACGTTTGTTTTAGCACATTAGTGAGTTTTTTTCCGTGTTGCAAACAAGGTTGCTGCGATCATAAATATGCTGACCAACAACCCCTCCCCCCTTTTATTCCAAATACGAAGTCTCCGCTTGTCCCAAAAAGCTGAAACTTCTATTGAGAAATAAACAGCTGTTATTCCGTCGATCTGTTTGTCAGAATAACCATTCTTGCTTTTCTACCTTTTATTAAAAAGTTCTTGCTAATTCTTTCATTATATTTTTACTGTAGCGCAAAGTCATCGCATCGAACAATCATAGCGTTTGACTGATTCTCCAGAGCCCACTTTCAGTGGTAGCGGTGTGGCCTTCCAACCTGCTCAGTCCTGATTGGAGAGAGTGGTTGCCATAGAAATGTAGACGGTTCCAACATCTGGTTCCGAAATGGCGACGGACATATCACAGAAAAATGGCGACTGAATTGATCTCATTTGGTTGGAATCGGAAGCATTTCTAAGGGTGACGTCACACCCCATCCGTCCAGATATTATACAGTCAATCAAGCTAACACGGCTAATCTGTAGCGGTGTGGGATTGTGTTTTTTTTATGTATTATTAGCAAGGTTGAGAGTTAGCGTAGTAACAACAATATTTGTTTTAGTGGTATCAGTCTGTTTTTTACCCCTGCAAACAAGGTTGGTGTTATCGTAAATTTGCTAACGCGATTAACGCACAGTGGTGTCGGACTGTTTTTTTTTTTTACATGCTACTAGCAAAGTTGAGAGTTAGCGTAGTCACAGTAATGTTTGTTTTAGCTGTGTCAGTCTTCAGTCGCTTAAAGTCAGTGACCTGTTGGCTTATGGGCCACAGCCGTAACACGGACAATACAGTCTTTTGTATATGACCTTTTTTAAAGATCCTCTAAGATGAAAATTGTGTTTTATGGAGTTTTTAAAACATTCTCGTAAACCTTTTCAGATGCCGGAGGACATAAAAACAAAGATAATTGAGCTCAAAACCTGAGTATTTCTATATACAAATCCTTGTGAGTCCGGAGCAGACAGAAATGTGCTGTTGGAAAAATAACAGAAAACACGCTGGGCGGGCCACAAGCTCCCTGCTCCGGGCTTTCCGAAACAAAGACGGGAAGGGGGGGAGGGGGGGTTGCACCACACCAATGGTTCCTGCTTTCATGTCTGAATTTAACTTGAATTCCTGCCGCTTTGCAGAAACTATGTCCTAGAACAGTGTTTCCCAACCCTGGTCCAAGCTTGGAGCACGATAGCCTGCATGTTATTACTCCAACCCTGCTCAAACACACCTGCCTTTGATGACTGTCTGAATCAGGTGTGCATAAGCAGGGCAACATGGAAACATGAAGGACAGTGTTCCCCGAGGACCAGGGCTTGGAAACACTGTCCTAGAAAGCGACAGCGGTTTTTTGCTTTTGGCTAAAAAGGACAAAATCTTAATAAAGTCCACTGGGAACGACTTGACAATAGATCCAAAGATGATCAGTATGGGTCTTTGAGGTTTTCCAACTAAATGTTGGATTGAAGCATTTGTTTACAACAAAACTGATGTTTTTATTGTTTATTTTATGTATTTGTGATATGACAAACAGTGTTGGTGCCTTTATCTTTCATTATTTCTTATGAAAAACCCTTAATTATCTCTCAGAGTAGATTTTGTTAGAACTTTTTTTACGTCGTCTCGTTTTGTTGTGCGGCAATTTGATCAATTTCCCGTTTTGTGCCGATCTTCTTCCGTAGAGACTCCCGGACAGGAGCTGTGGGAGGGGAAGGGGGGCCGCAGCAGATTTGTGGCTCGGTACATCAAACCGTCTAATCCCTGCAGCTGAACTACACGCTTGCTCACGCGCCGCCCTCGCAGCTCTATAAATAAGCAAAGCGGAAGTGATGGACGGCGGCCAGGAGCAGCCCTGGTGAGCCGTCATATGTCCCGAATGGCTGCAATGCCACCTCCCAAGCTGTCGCTCCTGTCTGTGTTTACTTTAACTGGAGGAGGTTGAGACATCAACAACAAGAGCTGAAAAACTTTTTTTTTTTTGTCTCTGCGTCAAGCAAAAAGACGATCCTAATTGCTGCAAGGACCAAAAGCGAAATTTTGAGTATTTTTGACAACAAACAGGTCAGATTCTGAAACCAAAACTCAGAAACGTGGAGGAAGTGAAGGAGGGATGCAGAATTAATGACTTTACTCTGACCAGCATCACGAATCCCATGAAACATTCATGATAACCATCAAAAGGTAGAAGCCGAGCTTTCCCATCCCTTTTGTTTGCTTTTTACTTAGACCCGCCCTCTTTTCAAACGGATGAGTCCACATAAATATATCCAAGACCTGCCAAATATTTACACTGACAAGTCAACATAAAAGAGATCCCAGCCCCGCCCACTTTTCACACTGATACATCAGAATAAATCCACAGGAGACCCGCCCACAATAGCCGAGTGGGCATGAATGAATCCGAGCCCCGCCTACTTTTTGAAGAGGTGCCGGTCGAGCGTTCCGTCTGACGTGGTCTTCATCGTCACCTTCAGCATCTCCATGCACTCCTTCAGCCGGGGGTCTCCGGTGCGGAGGCCTGTAGCCTTGAGAGCCTGCGTAGGGGGGGAGGGGGACGGGAGGCATGATTAGTACCAACCCGACAGGAAATCGATGAGGCAACAAGCCGCGAACAGCAGCTCTTAAACAGAGAGATGAAGAGGGAAAAGGGCGGGAACACGATTTTTTGATCTTCCCAGTGCTTTTGTTGAAATACTTTGTTGTCTGAAGTCAAATATTCCCGCTTTCCCCCCTTTGTTTTGCATCGGTTTCCTCTCAGAGGACTCACTGTGGTGAACTTGTGAGCGGGGATCTTCTCCTGGCCCTCTGCGATGGTGTAGAAGAGCAGGTCCTCCAGGCTGGGCAGGATGCCTGCCTTCCTTCTCCTGCAAGAACATCACACACACGCAGAGGCATGAGGCAAAAAAGCCACGACCAAGGGGGTTCCAAGGAGCGTGGCGTTCAGACTGGAAGGAGAAGCAGCCAGGAGTTACTGCGGCAGCGGCCAGACGCTGGCCTTACTTCAGCTCCAAACCTGCTGTAAGGCCAGAGCTGGGGGCAACGGCGCTCTTCGCCTGAATACCAGCCAGGACTGCGCAATAACCGAAACTCAAGTCTTGGGTGGATGACTTAACACAAATTCTGTGGAGTTGGAGCTCTTGGCTGGGCTCCATAAAAATAACAAAGCCACAGTCATCTCCTTTACAGCGACTGCGAGGCCGGGAAACTGAATCGGAGCTGTTGCGAGACCAGCATGGAGGTTTGCCAAAGCCTCAGGCTCGTTGTTGATGCTTAGAGGAAAGCAGGTCCTAAAAAAAAGCAAACACACACTGGTGCCCCGCTGAAGGGCAGAGCAGTCTGCAGCGTGGTGCCAAACTCCATCTAGTCTAACATCGTATCAAATCTCAGCTAGGAAAAAGTGGACTGTTTGTTAACTCCTGGTGGGGGGGTTACCAAATCAGCAGAGCAATCTCTGAGTCAGCTGGACATTTTATAACAATGTCAGAATATGCTATAAACGCGTAATATAATACTGAATCAGCTTAAAAAATACGAGAAAAATCTGATAATTAAATGAATTAGTTAATGTGAAGCTAAAATCAGCAGAATTAGCTAAATTAGCTAATATGCTTGTATAAACTGAAAAAAGAAAACTATCTGGACAGCAAATTGGACCTAAAAGAAACATAATCTTTGCTAACGGATGTTCTAATACCAGACATGACGGATAAATAGTGAAGATGCTTGAACTGGTCATCAAAATACAGAGAAATTGTTTCAAAAAATGACATCTAAGTACTAATTTAGCAAAGCGCTTAATTGGCAAAGAATTTTAAAGAAAGTATGATTGCAACCTGAGAAAAGAAACAAGAGAAGTTGCAATACGTGGATTAATGCGCGTGCATGTGTGAATGCTTTTGGTTGATTCGGTTGCTGAAGACGCTAAAGCTAGTTTAAAAAATGATAAAATAGCTTAAAAAATGATAAAATAGCTGAATAATAAGCTAAAAAATATACAATAATAATCAGCAGAATTTTTGGAATTAGCTGGCAGAATGAGCTAAAACGGGTAGAATGCTAGTACAAAAATGCAAAAATAGCTTTTAAAAATAGGGGTACTGCCTACATTAGCTAAACAAGCTAGCTTAATGCTAGTGATAAGACTAAACTGCCAAATTAGCCTAAAAAGCTAAAGAATATTGTAACTTTATTTCATTTCTGCTTTAAAAAAGTCACACAATGATGCCAAGAACTAAACTAGCCATGTAACACAGCCTCTATGTACATTTTGCGCATATTGCACAGAATAAAACGGGTCATACGTTCATACACGTGGAGAAAATGACAAAAGTCGTGGTCTTTACGTGACATTTTCACAGCTGTATCCCGAATGAACCACGTTATAACCACAGAAGAAATATGAATAAACCACGCATAGAACTTAAATCACTTAAGAACATGAACTGATTATTGTTTATATGCAAATAATTAGGGATTTTTGCGTCAATTACGCAATTTTAACACAATATAAAAGTTACACATCGGTGGAAAGCTCGTGGAAAGCCACTAATTTGTGGATGCATCTCACAAAAGTCAGGCACAATTTTAACGCAATATAAAAGTTACACATCGTTGGAACTGTCGTGGAAAGCCACAAAATTTGTGTATGCATCTCACAAGAATCACGCACAATTGCGTAATATTTACGTAAAAAATACATATAAACTACGTAAAGTACGTGAACGCAAGAAACACTTAAGAATTATCACGCAAGTATAACGAAAGACTGAAATTTAATACGTGGAAAATGCGGAAAATGTACATAGTGGCTGTGTGACACGGCTTTAAGAGAAAAGATGCTGAGCAATCCTGAGTTTGAGTTTGACAAAAATGCTAAAAGCTAAATGTTTAAATTAAGAATAATGCAACATAAAAGTAAAACTTAGAAAAAAATCTATTAAAGCTAAGAATGTTTTCGATTTATTCATTGACATAATCAAGTCTTTCAAAACCACCAGGAAGTTATCGTGACAAAATCAAAACACTTTAAAAGCTGTTGTGATTGGTTGAAGGAGTTTTTCCCCTTTAATAATGAAAGCAAACACTCGAAGGCTAGTTTTCCCTCCGTCAGCATTCACGTGTGGCGCAGAAGTCATGTGACCTGGCTGGTACTCCATTGGCATCCCCGAGAGGAGTGTTAGTAGTCCGCCAGGAGGCAGACGGGAAGAGACACTCGGCTATGATTCATATCAACACCAAATGGATTTGTGGGAAGCTTTAAGCACCAGGCTTATGCTATCCTGCAAGGCATCATGGGAACACTGGCCTGCTTGTTAGGAGAGGGTGTTTAAAGGTGGAACAGATTCCATGCTGCTGCCAAACAGAAATACAGAGGATAGAATCTCAAAGTTAGCAGTGTTTCCTGTCCGTGTGTTCAGCAGATCAATTAGTGTTTTTCGGATTAATTTTTCAAATGTTTGTTGATTCTTGGTTTCTGCGATTTAATTAAAAAAAGAACAAAACAAAAACAAAAATATTTTTTGCGCACTGCTGAAGAAAACGGGGGAAAAAACACTAGTTGAAGCAAGACGTTAAGAGTTTTCAGGAGGTTTTGCTAGATTCCACTCAAATTTAGAAGTCAGGATGTCAGTGATAACCAATCCCATTTAGTTAAAGCTCATTTCAATTATTAAGTTTTTAAACCCAAGTGTATTGTATTTTTCGCACTTCAAGGCCATTATTTTTTTCAAAAATAACTCTGCACCTTATTATCTGGAGCACCTTATTCATAACTTATATATAGTTGAGCTTAATGGAGATACACGGCGCCCGGTTAAGATGATTAGTTCTGTCTTATTGTGAATTTGCCCGAAGCAGCTAACGCGCAGCAGTTTCGGATTGTGTTTTTACGTGTTACTAACAAGGTTAGGTGTTAGCATAGTCACGGTAATGTTTGTTCTAACGCTGCTTTCAGTCCATTTTTTCATGTTGCAAACAAGGTTGAGGGTTACATGTACTGTTAAAATGCTAACGTGGCTAATGTAGCTCAGTGTTGGACTGTGGTTTTTACACGTTATTAACAAGGTTGGGAGTTAGCATAGTCGCAGTAACATTTGTTTTAGCAGTATCAGTCTTTTTTTTTTTACGTGTTGAAAACTTTTGGGTATTGTCAATATGCTAACGCGGCTAATGTGTAGCGGTGTCAGACTATGTTCTATTTGTTACCAACAAGGTTGGGAGTTAGCATAATAACTGTGATATTTGTTTTTGTTGTATCAGACTATTTTATTACATGTTTCAGACTAAGTTATAAGTTTAAGGAGTTGTTAATATGCTTTGTGAGTTAGCATTAGCATAGTCACTGTCACATTTGTTATAGTTGTATCAGTCTGTTTTATTATGTGTGACTAACAAAAGGTATGACTTTTAGGTATTGTGAATTTGCTAACGCGGCTAACAAGTAGCGGTGTCGGACTATGTTTTTATTTGTTACTAACAAGGTTGGAAGTCACAGTACTGTTTGGTTTAGCGGTATCAGTCAAATCAAGGTTGAGAGTTACAGATTTTGTTAATATGCTAACGCCCCAAACCTGCAGCTGTGTTGGACTGTCTTTTATTCTTACTAACAAAGTTGGGAATTAGCATAGTCACAGTAATGTTTGGTTTAACGGTATCAGGTTTTTTTTTGCGGCTAACACGGCCAACGCTCCCAGAGTTGATGTCATACAGAGTGTTAAAAACGAGTTTTAGACTTATTGTGAATGCAGCCAATAAAGTCTGACTGACTGATAGACTTAATGCGCCTTATAGTTTGGTGTGCCTGCAATATAACATAGGTTTAAAGAAAAACATTTATTGACGGTGCGCCTTATAATCTGGTGCGCCCTATAGTGCGGAAAGAATAGTAGTTAAAATCCATGCGGTTAACATTTTTTTAGAGCTCTGTGTTTGGAGAAATGGAGAAATCCTGACTTTTTCATTGAGCCTGGAACGCAGCATCACTTTGATGAGCTTGCTGGCATGGTCCGCTTCTGACCTGAGCTCACATCAGAGACCGTGTGGGAGAACAGGAGGACCAACGGAGCAAGGAGGGGCAGAAGAAGGACGTCCACGGGACAGGAAGTGGGGGTGGTTTCAAAGTAAGAGCGGCTGGTGGGGGGGGGTTTCTTTGGAAAATCTCTACTTCTACAGGAAGACAAAGTCTGAACGACCACTAAAGAGAAAATAAATTCCAAAAAATGAAACATACTTACAAATGCAAAGCAGATCAACAACAGGGGGAGTTGAAAGAGGGAAGAACATTGAATTAGTGCAGAGCAATAAAAGAAAACAAGTCATGACAGGATTTGCAGAAAACGGCTTAAACACAGAAGATTTTTTTTACAAAACACAATCAAACACAAACCTCAGTCATCGTCCAGGATTTGGGAGGAGCAGCAGTGAAGATGAGATCTAAGAGAAGCGTCAAATGATAAAAGCCGCTCAGCTGATGTTTTGGCCCCGCCCCTCCCTTTTGGGGAGGTTTTAAAGGTCAGGACACGAGAGCTGCTACTGATCTGCATGCAGATCTGTGCATGTGAGAGGCCCAGTGAGGACTCTGTGAAGGGGGCAAACCCTAACCCGCAAACACGGACGGACTAAAAATAGACTTTATTTGGGTCTAGGTCAGATTTATTTTGGTCTTTTTGCGGCTGTTTTATTGATTTTCTGAACAAAACAAGCTGAATCGGATTGAGCTGAAACTTCATCTCGCTCCTGTCGATACAGATTGACCGTGTTGACTAGCGGCGATTCACTTATAGGGAGCTTTAGAGACCGGCCAACTCCAACAATGCTGAACAGGAAAAGCGAGAAGCTTCCTGTTCTTTTTCCTGACGCTTGGAAGTTTCCGGGATCGGAGGCTGGACGGCCTTGGAAGTCCGACTTTAACGTCTCAAACTCATCTCCTGCGCTGGCTTTGCTTCATCCTTAACATCCATCTGTGCTAAATGATGTTAGAATGAATGAAACAGCCTTGAAAATAAATGTAAAACAATCGCTGCTATTACTGCTAACAATGCTAGAAACTGTCTATCAAATGCTAATTTAGCTGCAAAGTGATAATGTTGGAAAAAATGAAAAATTAAATACAATTTAAGACTTTAAAAATGAATACTAAATAAGTAGACGGACGTCTTCCAGCTAAGAAAACTAGCAGACCTAATTAAATGCTATAACACAAATGTAACTGAAAACAGTAGAACAGCTGAAAAAAATCTGAAATTACATAATAAATATTTAGTTTCTGTTTCCTCCTAAATAACGATCCATGCTAAATAATTTTAAAATGAGCAAAAATGAACATTTACTGCCAAGCAATGCTAGAATTTGTCATTGAAATGCTAATTCTCCTCGGGCAAAAAAGCAAGCTGAAAAAAGCTTCATTTGTTGAAAAATAGAAGAATGTTGGATAAAATGGAAAATTAAAGACAATGTAAGACTAAAGTCGAATGCTAACTAAGTAGATAGATGTCTTGCTAAAAAAATGCTAAAAATGTTCAAAGCTAAACACAAAATAAACTGAAAAGAGTGGAACAGCTGAAAACAGCTTTTTGTTTAATCCTACAGAGCCATTCATGCTGAATAACTTTAAAATCAGTGGGTATTTATAAATATTTACCGCAAAACAATGCTGAAAACTGTATTTGACGTGCTAACTTTGCTGCAAACTGATAAAAATAACAACAAACTGCCACGATTGTAAAGAAAATGTGCAAACGTTGGACAAAATGGAGAATTACAGATTATTTAAACTATGGAACTGAATGCTAAATGAGTAGAAGTCCTGCAGCTATGAAAACTAGCAAAACTAACTTAACAGCTAATCACAAAATTAATTGAAAAAGAGTGGAACAGCTATAAAAAAGCTGAAATTACACAATAAGTATTTATAATAAAATAACCATCCATACTAAAAAACTTTACTGCTAATCATTGCTAGAATTTGCATTTGAAATGCTAACTTTCCTGAAAAAAAAGGTTAACTCCTGAAAAATGTTGGATAAATGGTAAATAGAAGAATATTTAAGACAAAAAAGCTAAATGCTAAAAAAGTAGACGAAAGTCTTGATAAAAAACAAAATTTAGCTAATCTAATACTAAAACTGCTAACAGCTTAGAACAAAGTTAACTGAAAAAGTGGAAGAGCTGAAAAAACTGAAGTTGCAACCTAAATATCTCTATTTCATCCTATTTTTTTGCATTTACTGTGCTGATATGTAAAAAAAAAAAATCCTCGTTCTTTTAAGGTTTTTTTTATTCTGTGGTTTTGTAGTACAGTGATCCCTTGATTATCGCGGGGGTTACGTTCCAAATAGAACCCGTGATAAGCAAAACCCGTGAAGTAGAAACCTTTATTTTTTTTACAATTATTATACAATGAAATACACTATTATACATTGAAAAGAAAGAACAAACCATTTAACAGGCTAAAGCAATTGTTTTTTTAACGAATAAAAGTACTTAAGAAACGTTTTTTCAACATCATCGATAAGAACAGAAGGCTTTAAATTGCGGAGATAAGCCCCGCCCACCGCGACACGAGTGGATTAAACGGAAGAAAATTTAAAATGATAATGAAAAAAATAAAAAAGTACAGTGGGACAGATAGTGACTCCGGTCTTTTTCACTGCTCTTCATACTGAGCCGCTGCATCCCGACTCTGCTCTGCAGCGTGTTTTCCTTCTGAAGCCCGCGGTGCAGCTGCAGGTGTGTTTGTCCGGGAGAGGAACATAGTGATAGGCAGTTGTTGTCGCTCTTTTTTCTGCTTTGCTAAAGATCCTTATACACCGACATGCCCCCATCGATTATGTTGGAGAACTGTAATGAACGGCTCATCAAAGGGTCCCATTCTTCAGCTACTCGCTGAGTGACTTTTTAGCCAATCAGAATGCAGAACACAATGCACAATCCAAATCCGTGAAGTAGCGAAACCGTGAAAAGTAAACCGTGATATAGCAAGGGATCACTGTAAAACGAATGGCCAAAAGAGTTCATTAAGGTTCATGACATCTTTTTTTCCTTCCTTTCAAACCCAGTTTCTGTTCTGAAACTGAACCTCGAGCATGAAACTAGTCAGCTGAGACAATCCAGCAAATCGTCTGCAAAGAAACAACAAAACGGGTCATTGCCAACCTGCGGGGCAATGGTGTGTTTAATTACCCAGGAAATGTGCTCAAACCCAGCTTTTTTTCCACACTTCTACATACATTTACAGCTGGAATCTGATAGAAACACAAATATTTGCAGCTAAATTTAAACTGCCTTTACTTTGAAAAATCAAAAAATGGAAAAGATGCCCATCTGTTCCTTCCAGCGCATGAATCTGTGCTGTCAGGAGGAAGAGGAGCAGAAGGATGAAGAGGAGCAGCAGAAACCTCAGTCAACACCAGACTCTCGTCTCATTATAGGAAGACGTGTGAGGGGAAACAGCTGGCGTGCCTTTTATATTTTATATTTTTTTCTGCTGCTGTCCAAACATCGACACCCCTGAATGTGTGTTTTTAAACAACACTCTGATTAAACCCAAGTTTAAGAAAGAAAATAAACTATTTAAAAATACTTCTGATGCAGAAATATTGAATCTTCAAATTCAAATGTTGATGAAAAGTCAAAGTGTTAAAAAAACCACCGTTAAACATGCTAAATCAACCTTCAGTTAGTGCATTAGCTGAGTATCTGTGGCAGTAGAAACAAAATAAACATTAATGTCTAAAAACCAAGTTATTATGCAAACTTGCTAAAATCTCGTGGCTAAAAAAATAAGCTAACGTGTGCTAAAATGACTAAAGCTACACACAAAAAAATGTAAGGCAGCTAAACTAAATTTAAAAAACAGAACCTTCGTGCTAAGTCTTTTCAAAAGGAATAAAAGTGAAAATACTTAAGTTAAATATAACTAATTACTGCTAAACAATGTGAGACATTGTATATCAAATGCTAACTAAAGGCCGTATCACTCAGCCACTGCAAACATTTTCCGCAATTTCCACGTATGAAATGTCCGTCTTTCCTGATAGTTGCGAGTTCTACATGATTCATAAGTGTTTCTTGCGTTCGTCATTCGTTTATGTCTGTCGAGGATTTCGGCTGACGTGAATTCGGTTTTGAGTTGTTCATAACTTTTGGGTCAGTTTACGCATCTGTTACGTAGTTTATCCGCAATTAGTACTTAAATGCTGCGCAACTGTGTGTGATTTTTGCAAGACGCAAACACAAATTTGGGGAAACATACTGTTTCACGTATGTCTAACGGATTTTTCACGCATGAACCACCGACGTATGACTTTTATATACGGCCCACGTAAAAATAACATAATTGATACACAAATCACACATGAAATGCATATAAACAGCTAGATAATTATTTCATGTTCTAAGTTGATTTACGTGTTCTTTGCGTGGTTTATTCGTACTTCTATTGTGGTTTTAACTTGGGTCATTCGTAATACATCTGTGAAAATTTCAGACCTTTTCTCACTTTTGCTGTGTGACACGGCTTTTAGCTATAAAAAAAACTAAAAAATAAAATGTTTAATAACAATATTTTAAGATAAACTGAACTAAAATAAGTTTAATAACCGGTCTAACTGCAAAAAAAAGGAACAAATCGTTGCTAATTAATTATTATAAACAGCTAAACACAAAACTAAACTCAAAAACTGTGAGTACGCTGAAAAAAGACGCTGAAATGCTACAAAAAAATGTTAATTAATTGTACCTAAATGATGCTTAATGCTATAATTAAATGCTACACACGCCTAGCTAACAACTAAATGCCTATTTTTAAAACGAGCTAAATATTCAGTTAATTAATAAAACTTTATAAATATATGTTTAAAAAAATAGTAAAATAATGAACAATCCTCATTTCTGTAAATTAAATGCATTTTTATTTTATTTTGAAAAATAAATGTACCTAGAAAATGCTAAATGTCGCCTTAAGGGATTCTTCGTTTTTTTTATGCTAGCTTCAATAAAAATGAAAGTACTTTTTTTAAACAAATTCGGAAGCAGAACCATAAAGCTAAAGGGTGTTCTGGTTCCGGTGACACTTCAAAAGTTAGTGTCTTTTAGAAACTGTGTAATATTTGAATTCTTTGCAGGAATATGTGGAAAATTTGGGAGGATAACAAAAGATCGATCCCCTAAATTCAGCTTCAGCTTTTCATCTTAAGAGGTAAAAACAAAACAAAAACAAAACAATGAAGTGAAGCAGCTAAAGTTAAGGAAAAACATAATCCTTTTTAGGTCAACTGTCTTGTGTTAACTATAAGTAAGTATGAAAAAGAAATAGACATAAATGCTGTAGTTTGTTTCCAGGTGCTTCATTGTGACCTGAAAAATTGTGTTTTCAGATTAAAAGCCACTCTGTGCTTTTATTGTGACAGAATTTCGGTTTTCATTTTAATGTTCTTAATGGACATAGAGTTTTATTTCTTTTTAGGGCTGTCGTGTCTTTAGTATCGTGATGCTGGCAGGACTGACCTTCATCAGCTCCTGGTCGCGGGCTTTTGGTGATATCAAGCTGCTGCGTTCAGGCAACATACGCAGTTTCAGCAGCAGCTCAGAGGATGAAGCTCCTCCTGCCGCTTCATTCTGACGGTCACGACTCATATCTCTCATTTCTGGACTCATTTGTATCGTTTTGATCAAACACAAGAGCCTAGTTTAAAATTTTGTGTCAATAAAACGTTATTAGCCGTGGAGTTTTTGTCAGAATTGGCGGGTCTTATCATTAGAAATTCTCCATCTGCTAACAGCCGGCGCTAACCCGTGGTGCGTTCATGTTCGGCTCGAAACCTGCGCTACTCACTTCTCGGATGAGGAGTCTTTGGCGGCTTCATCTTTGGAGCAGAAGCCTCTGGTGCCGCGCTGTCCGGCCGCGCGCGGCGAGGCTGTCCACGCGGACAGCGCCCTCCCCCTGCCGGGCGACCGTCCGCCGGTCCGCGCGGCGGCCGCAGGTGCTCCCCCCCGCGCGGCGCGAGCCGCCAGTGGCCGCTGCAGATGGCTGTGAAATAACTCCCTCAGCGCGACCGTGGACCGGAAATGGAACATCTCGACCCGGTTTGGGAGAACCTTCTGGGTTTTGGAAGTGCTGTGACACCGAGTTCAGGAGCGCGGAGGAGTCCGGTGACCGTGACGGCTTTTTCAGGTCGAGTAACGGTTCTGATGAGGGGCGGGGGGGGATCTTACCGGGACACAACTAAGCGATGCCCTACACGCGCGTGCTATGATTGGACAGCCAAAGTAAATGCTAGTTACTGATTGGCCAGTGGATATGTCAATCATCTTGAGTGGTGTGTTCGTGGTCAAGGTTGAGTTTTGATCTACTTCACCTCCGATTTTAGACGTTTTCACTTATTTTAAGGATTTAAATGTAGTTTTTTTGCTACATTTTTTTTTCAAACTGAACTTTTATATTCCCCGTTTCTCCTACTTATTTATTCGCCGCTTAATGTTTATTTTTAGTTATATTTACCAATTCTTTTAATGTAAAAAAAACTTCTTTAGGGTTTTTTTATGTAAAGTATTTTGTATTTTAAAAAACGTTGTTTTGACACAATTTCGTTTTTTCTTATATTTACGGTTTTACAGGAAGTTTGCTTTTTAATTAAAACTCATTATACTATGTGTAAACAGTCAATAGTATAGTGCCTGAAATGTTTTTTTGTATAAAATATTAAATTATTTTGGAAATCTATATTAATATCTATATCTCTATCTATATATACGATAATTTATTAAATCACTTTTCACAATATTTTAAGGTGTGCTGGAGATTTAATGCTTTTATTGTTATAAACATGTTAAAAATGGATGTGAAAACAATATATGAATAATAAAAATCTACAAAGCAAAATCTATTTATTTAACTCTTTATAATAGGGTCAAGATCACCCCCCCCCACACCCTTCCATTGACGTGTTCCCCCTACCATGACAAAGGTGGATAAAGGTGGAAAGATTTCATGTAATCCATGGACACCAGTGAAGATCACAAATCATTGAAGAAAAAAGATTCAGAGCACTGTCTAGTGGGTCTAGATGACCCCACTCCAAACGTTACAGTGACTAGGATAGCACAAGGGTTAACCAGAGGTTCCTGTTTTTATATTTTTATTTAATTAAAAAATGATATGACTAAAAAATAAATGAAAACGAGTCAAACTATTTCATTTGGGTGTTGTTTAGTAAAAATGTTTTGGGGTGGAAATAGTTTTTTCTATTTTTTTTGTTCAATAGCAATTAAAAAAAGAGGACGACAAACTTAGTCCTTTTTCTTATTATAGTATGAATCTGTTCACAGCTAAATAAATATAAAATGTTAATATATTTCTATATTATTCATCATTTTTTAACTAAATTTTGCTGTGAAGAAGAAAGTTTCTCAAATGTGATTTGAAGTCGCATCTGTGAGCCTTTAGGTTGTCTTCTACTGACACCTGATGGACTGTTTGGGTACTACATCCAATGTAATAAGTCTAGATTCACATTAATTTTTGGTTAAACAAACAATGTACATAAAATCCCTGTATGGTGAATTTCGAAAAACTTCCAATAAATGTGAGTTAAAATATATATGTAAACATTTTTCCTTAATTTTCCTTTTAATTCTTTAACAGTTTGAATTAAAGCTCTTTGAAATAAAATTATATCTAAGAAAAAATAAGCTCTGCATTAATAATGTTATGTTTATTTTGTTTCACCATTATTTGTTTGGTTGCTTCTCATGTATTAATAATTGTTGTTACTTCAGTCTGAAAGAAAAGTTAATAAAGGTTGGAGCGCCATCTACTGGAAGTAGGCGATAAACTCCAGGACAAAAACATAAAACAATAAAATAAAAATCTAAACAATTCATCTAAACTAAACTATCTTAATCTGTTGTTATTGTTTTTTTTTATTTTGAAATCCTCAACGTTTTATTTTGGCAAACTTCTTCTTTACTTTTTCTTTTCTTTCAAATTGCTCTTCATCTAAAGCGCAGCCCAATCATCTGGAGAAACTTTTTATTTACGTGCATCCATACAGGCTGCAGAGGTGAGAACAGGAAACGAAGAAGAGCGATGAAGAGGAGGAGCAGGCCGCTCCCCGCCGAAGCTGCAGGGAGCGGAGAGGCAATCATTCACAGACGCCCACGCCTTCTCAAAAGCAGTCAGCTTCCTGTTCCCTTCAAAAATGAGGGTGACTGGCGCGCTTCCCTCCCACGCCGCTCAGCGGCTGGCTTCTGCCCACTTTTGCCCGTGGAGCCGCCGCCCACCCTCCAGCCGTTGCCCCGGCAACACAACATCATCAGTGACTGTGCACTGGAAGGAGAGGAGGAGGAGGGGCTGGAACTACGGCGTGGGCGTTGATGAGCGCAGAGAAAATGTGTCTAGGCCTGTGCACGTATGTGTGTGTGTGTGTGTGTGTGTGTGTGTGTGTGTGTTGGGGTGGAGGAAGAGGATGATGGGAGGTTTGTGAAAAAGGACCTGCGTCAGAGTGAGTCATCAGCCACTTTCACAATGTGTTGATGTGACGCTGATGCAAATGGCCGGAGAGGCGCAGGGATTCATCCGAGGGTGGAAGGAATAAAGAAATAGGAGATCTTCATCGCCACCTTCATCACTCAAACAGCACCACACCGTAGAGTTAAAAAAAATAAAGTTTAATGTTCATGTGCCGTATAACAAATAAAATATATTAGTGTTTAAAAACAGGTGCATAACCAGGTGAAGCCTAACCTATCACTGGACGATAAACGGATTCCCAGCCTGATGGCAGACACGTGAACACACCACTGACTTACATAAATATTGCATCGGGGGCTCCGGGAGAGCCCAACTATGATGGACGAGGGGGTTGTATTTACAGGAAAGACACGCACAACCACGCTTTCTACTTTTACATGGTTTCAACAAACACAGGCTATAAAGCTCTTTTTTTTCTATTTTGTTTTTTAAGATATAGCAGACATGTTTGTTTTTTCTTCTCTACAACACAGAAACACTGTTTTGACACCAAAAAATTACAGCTAAAGTTACACCAGACAAGGAAAAAAAAAAAAAAGATCCCCCTGCTGGACAGATTAGGCTATCGGTTTGTATTTACAGGCTGCTTCTCCTTTAAAGTTTCTGCTGGGAGACTCCTCCACCACCACCCTCGCTGGTAGATGCGTGGTTTCTACTCAACAACAGTTTTTTTTTGTTGGTTTGTTTTTTGCTAAATTACAAAGTGAAATGAAACGCTTGGCCTCCAGCTCGCCAGGAATGAACGGCGGAGGTCCCCCGCTGCTACTCCACTGTACAGCCTCGCCGTAAATTACTTTCCGGAAATATACACAGGACAAGATCTGGACGGGGGAGGGGGGGGGGGGTGGAGGCAAAAAAAAAAATGGGGGAGGATCCCCGCCTCTACTGGTTGCCCGTTTTTCAACGACACAAAACTTTTGCAAAAACTACAGGCGGGGGCCACATCTTAACTTGTCTTTTTAAACTCGGTTCAATTCCTCATATACGAATCCTCATGTGAAAGACCCCGTTGTTGTCATGGTTATTATGTACCGTATTCTCCGCACTGTGGCGTGCACTTAAAACTGTTAATTTATTTAAAAGACGACAGGGCGTCTTATTTATGGACTGATTCTATCAGTCATAACATATCATAACAGATTTGGTTGGGTGTTATTCTAAATATGCTAACGCGGCTAACATGAAGCGGTGTTGAAAGGTTCTTTTTTCTTCTACGTGTTAGTCACAGCAACATCCAACAAGGTTGGAGTTAAGTTAAGGTAAGTTAAGAAGACAGTTTTGTTGTAGCTTTATTCGTTTATTTTTAGTGTGATACAAACAAAGTTGGCTGTTATTGTTGATAAGCTAATGGGGCTAATGTGTAGCGGTGTCAGGCAGTTTTTTTTACGTTACTGACAAGGTTGGGAGTTAGCATATCTGCAGTAAAATTTGTTCTTGTGGTATCAGTCAGTCTTTGAAGTCTTGCGAGCTAGGTGGGGCGTTTCAGGTATTTCACATATATGCTAATGCTTATATTTAGCAGTGCCAGACTGTTTTTTATTTTTGACGTATTACTAACAAGGTTCGGAGTTAGCGTAGTCGCAGTAACATATGTTTTACTGGCATCAGTCTGTTTTTTAATGTGTTACAAACTAGGATGGGTGTTGATGTGAAAACACTAACTCGGCTAACATGTAGCCGTGTTGGACAGATTTTTTTAAATTTCTTAAAGCATTAGCGTAGTCACAGTAACATTTTATTTTAGAGGTTTCAATCAGTTTTTTACAAGACGCAAACAAGATTGAATGTTATTGTCAATATAAATATGCTAACACTTGTGGCTAATGTGTAGCGTGTTACAAAAGTCTAGCATTACTGTGACTGCAGTTAATAAAGTCTGACTGACTGATGGACTTATCTCTGACTCTTTTGTCCTGCTTAATGCGCCTTATATATTATACCTAAGTTAAAAAATAGACCATTTATTTACGGTACGCCTCACAGTGCGGAAAGTACGATACATTTATCTTTTTGTTTTGCTTCTACGGAGAACTGTGGTGATGACGACTTTATTCTTGAGTGGCACCTTTGCTACTTGATCATTTTTAGAATCAATTTTATTTTTTGTATGAAAAAATAACACGTGCCCTCGCAGTAAGCTACCACTAGGGCGGCGCTCTTTTAATCCTTTCATTCGTATTGATGGAGTTCCTTCTAAAAAGACGGATCACTGAATGAAGGAATAAAATCTGTCCCATCTTTTGTGGAATGACAGCGGATTTGAAAAAACAATGACGATGCCCTAAATTGGTTCAGACTAATACTAAAAAAAAAATGTTTTTTAGACCAAATATTTGGATTTTGTACAATCACGAACAAAAATGTCAAAACAAAAACACCTAAGGGCTTGGACATGGAGGAAGAGGAAACTACTACTTTTTTTAAATTGTAGAGGACTCGTTTAGCGATTGATTATGGAGAGGAAAAAAGGGGGCGTGTCATAGTGTTATGACATCATAAATATGAGCCGAACCTTTCTGCAGGTCAGAGAAAAAAACAAATCTGATAAAATAAGATTCAGCCCCCGCATTTCCACATAAAAATAAAACTTAAAAAAACAACAGAAACAAAGCTTGACAGAGGTAAAGAGTCTACTCGCCGCAGGACACCCCTTGGGGCAAAGGGGGCGTCCCAGCGTGCTCTTCATGTGCTTTGGCAAATTTTTTAAAAAACAAAAGAGAGAAAAAAAGAAATGCTATCCATGAGGCAACATCGGTTGTTAAGGCTCTACTGTGGCTGTGCTTGCTTAGTATCTACTGACGGGTAGGAACTGCATACTGTCAGGTATGAGGAGGACAACAATGGGGTGGGGGTGGGGGTTGGTTTGGGAAGCGGGAGGCACTATGTTGAGTCTTCCGGCTCTGATTTGATAGTTTTCTTATCCGTTAAGCTTGGTGCTCGGTGTGATGTTCCGTTTTCTGAAACAAAAATGAAGAGTGGTATCATCAGCATAGAGGTTTAGATTAAAAACACTAATACGGAAAATTCGAGGCTACAGCACCGACCTGTTGTTTGTGTTTTGGTCTCATCTGTGCTGCTGATGTTGTTGTTGTTGTTGGTGTTATGGTTGTGGTTGTGGTGGCGCTTCAGCTCATTGGCTAGCTGCTTCCCTAGCGGGAGCTCCCCCTCCTGCATGGTCTGACTCACAACCCGCAAGTTGATTGGTCGATCATCTGCAAAAGAAAAATAAGTAAACATTAGACCTGCGAGAATATGAAGCTCGTCCTCTTCTGGAAACAAGACCAGCTCTGGAAAAAAGATTTAACACAATGACATGCTTGTCGTTGTGTTGATATATTGTGTTCATATATTACAACTAAACCAAAAAGGTTTTGTATTGTTTGCATACCAACACTTGTTAAGCAGACGCTTTTACCCAAAACCCCTGACTATGCTGGGGTTAAACCTTACAATTAACATCTAAACAACCGATTAGCAGAAAACCCATCAAGCCAAACTAGAGATATTCCCAATTTTTTTGCTAATTCTGTTGTCAGAACCAACCCATCAACGCCTGAGCTTTAACTCCAGTGTTAACGTTCTTTAAATGATTGTATCACTTATCCAATTTATTCCAACAGATTCTGAAAGCTGAGCAAAGCAGCTTTGCGCCGATATGGAACAGTTTATAGTAGTAAAATGTTTAAGTAATTAGCGCTCACTAACACTTTCCGATGCAGTGAAAAGCAGCTTTGTACCACTAGGCAACACTTTACAGTAGCGAAATGTTCACGTAGTTAGCGTAAGCTAACATATTCTAATGTGGCAAAAAAGCATCTTTGCAGCAATATGCAACACATTTTAAAGTAGTAAAATGTTTCCTACTTTGCAATGGTAAAGTGTTTACATAATTAGCATAAATTAAGTCTTCTTTCACTTTCGGCTTCTTTCATCAGGGGTCGCCAAAGCGAAACAACCCTCCCTCAAGGATGAGTCCTATGGTTAACTTGGCAATGGCTTTACGCCGGATTCCCTTCCTGACGCAACCCTCTCAATCCAACCGGGCTTGGGACCGGTGTGGGTACCGGATGTTCTCGGGTTGCCGTATGTTCTCGGGTCCTTCGGGGTCCTTCCAATGAGTTATATCACTAGAGGAGACATCACGAGGAGAGCACCGCCATCTTGGTGAGGTCAAGTTTTGAAGACCAAACCACTTTTTATAACATTTAATAAAGAGCTCTGTTTTTACTTTAAATCACTTCATTATATGAAAAAGAAGAATGGCTTGAAATTGCTTAGTTTTGTTCAGAAATACAAACTTCACGAGTACCCCTAACTTAACTAGTATTAGACTATTTAGATTTTTTCTATGTTCCTTTATTTTATTTTACTTATGTTTTTATTTATTTGTGTGTTATGTTCATTGTTTCTTTTTTTCCCCTCTATTCTTTATTTTCTATGTTAATATGTTATGTTTGGCAATGGTGACTGATCTTCGAGGCAATATTGATTACATTGTTATTGTTCGTAACGTTAATGTCATTGTTAATGTATGATACCGCAATTGTCAATGAAGTTTTTTTTAAAAACTTAGCGACGTTAACTCATTGGTCGTGGCAACTTACAGCCAATCAAATAGTGTGACGTCATCATTGGTCGAAGGACCCCGAAGGACCCCGAGAACATACGGCAACCCGAGAACATCCGGTACCCACACCGGCACAGCAGCAGAGAAGGGAATAGGGAGCAGCCCGGATTCGAACCCTCGTCTCACGGACGGAAGGCACCGCAGACCAGCACGAGCTAAACCGGCCCCCTAATTAGCATAAATTTAGTAACAGAGGAAAACGTTTTTTTGCCAAGAAGCAACACGCTACATTTTCGTACACTTTTACCTCCATAAAGTAACACTTTACTACCATAAAGTGTTGCATATCAGCACAAAGCTGCTTTTGTCAGGGTTCCGAATCCATTGGTTATTTGAGTTCCGGTAGTTCAAAGACCCTGTGTCTTAAAGGGTTGATATTCTTCTTAGTAATGTTTATCCAGAAAATGTAATTCCTCTAGCTGATTTTATTTGTTTCTTATTCCTTTGAATACTCATTTATTTTTTATGAATATTTACAGTAAAGGGTTTATGTTAGAGATTTTATTGAAAATCAAGATTTTAAGAAGACAAAACATAAAAATAAAAAACAAGGAAAAGAAAAAGACAATCAAGTTGGGGGAAAAAGCATAAGAAAGAATAAAGTACAGCAGATAGAGAGAGAGAAAAAAAAGAGACACCCCCCTCCAGGCAACTGGCTGGAGGTAAACAGGCGTGGGCGCGATAATTACAGGTGCATTGTGGGATTTGTGGGAGCAGCAGTATAATGAGCTGTCGGGAGTGGGTGAGGGAGGAAAGGGATGAAAATGAGACGAGGCCTGGAGGACAAGTGCGATCCTGAATTATGATTTCCCTCCACCCCCACCCGCCACATCCACGTTTGAGGAGTCAGATCAGGAGATGAAAAAAAAAAGAAAAGATGACACCTACGGGCGCCGTTTCTATCCACTTTTCTGTGGCGTTCATGTCACCAAACGAACACATCTAGGTTCTTTTAGGTCGGCGCTGGTTTTCTGAGGACAGCAACATCAAAGGTGATTGCTTGAATGTGGGTGGGGCTAAAGGAAAATGGAAAAAGATGCAGGCAGAGCCCCAAATTTGCCAAAATAAGAGCATGGCTAGGGGCAGAGGTGAAGTTCCAGGGAATAAATGAGGTTCTACCTTGGCCGTCTCTGCTGACGTCGGCGGCGGCGACGCCGTTGGTGTTCTGAGCGTCGCTGAGGTACTTCAGGGCGGCAGGGGGGATCCTCCAGTCTAGCGCCTGCAGGCGCTCCTGGACCGCGGCGTCCTGCAGAATCTCCATTTGCCTTGCCAGCAGGCGCTCCAGCTGCATCTGCAGGACAGAGAATCAAACCGATGACCCTTAAGCAAGAAAAGAGGTCCCTCCCCCAAAACAAGAGGATGTGTAAATACAAAAACCCCCCACAAAGAATAACGGAAATTTTGTAAACAAAAAAAAAGGGGGGGGGTGGTAAAAGGCTCAGATCTCTGGTCGTTGCATTCAAATGACCATATAAGGAAATGGAGTTCATCATTATTAAAGCGGTCCACCCACTCTTTTTGGGGTTTTCCCACTCCCCCACAGCGGTTGTTTTTGTCACCATCACATAAAGTCTGCAGCAGCAAAAGGGAAAGAGATGTTTTTTTTCCTCTTCAAAGAACCTGATCCTTATTTGCCCTAAACGCTTCGTTTTTTTAAATTATTTTTCTTTTTGCAGCCAAGATTATCCTTTCTGATTGAGATCACTGTGCCACCAATCTCCAACCACAGGGGGCGTGGTTGTCAATCATCCGGGTCTTCTTTTTTTCTATGATTACATGTGGCGTTCAAGTGTTGTAGGATCTTTTTGAGTGATCTGCAGCAGCAAAATGTCAAATACACATTCTGCAGCTCAGCAGAGGTGGGTGGAGTCTGTCTTTGTGGGCGGAGCCTGTCCCAGGCCACGCCAGGCTCTCAATCAAGATCTCAAATTTTTAAAAATTTCAAACAAATTTGTAATTTTTAGATATTTTTAAAGTAACTTTGTATTTATTGAATTTTTATAGCATTTATAACATATATTAAAATGCTGTTACCCATTTACTTTTCCCTTACTCTCCTTGATTATTAAAGGAAGTGCTCTACAAATCAACAAAAAAGGACTCAATTGGATTTATACAAAATTATTCTGTCACAATGGGAAATGAAGGAGCAGTAAGCACAGAATTCTTGTTAAGCAAGAACTGAATGCCTGGGAGACTTAACGATTCCAAAGCTGTGTTTTTGTTTGCTCCAGGGTTCGTTAACTTAAGTCAGCTCAAACCTGGGAACTGCCTCGGAGAGCTATTTAATCACTCTCCAAGTTCCTGATGGCAGTGCCAAGATATTTATTCATTCAAAATCAAACATAATACTTTTAAAGTAGTTTAAAAGAAGTTGTAGTGTTTCAATTTCAGTTTTACTGAAATTGAATTTCAGTAAAACTGAAATTGATGATGCTAACTTTGATCAACAAAGCTCAACTAGAAAAAAACTTTTAGAGGAATTCTGCATTAGTGCATATTGATAATATACTGATGAATTTTCATCTTAACACAGACAAAATCAAAGGAATTTTACTTTCTTAAATTAAAACCAAGCAAAAACACAGTAGAGTGTGTAAAGGGAGCCCAAAACGAGACCCTGCGCAACCTAATGCAAAGCCATGTTTACCAAACTAGACAGGTAAATTCTATTAATTATTTGCTCAACACTGTTTTTAGTTTAGGCATATTTTTGAGTCAACAAAATCAAAAACATTTAATCAAGTTCACTAAATACAATTTTTATAATCAACATATTGTTTTAAAATCTGTACAAATCTTTGGCTTTAAATTTTAGTTTGACCAAAAATGATAGTCTGCTTGATCAGCAAAGATCAACATATAGAAAAAACTTTAAATGGACTTATTACTGAACTTTAAAATCACAGAATATTATCTTTTGCATGAACAAAATCTACGAGTATTTTACCTTTTGAGAAATTGAAACAGAGCCACAAAACAGTGCTCTGAGGAACCCCACAGAGCAGCAACATTAATGAATATTAACAATATATTAATGAATATTGATCTTCACATGAGAAAAATCTAAGAAATTTAACCTTTTAAATTGTAGCAGCAACAAATACTAAAAAAAGATAGGAGGGCCTAAAACAGAACCTGAGGAACACCAGCAGCTCAGTAAAGAGTAGGGCTAAGCAGGAAACTTCACTCGGTTTGTCTTTCCCTTTTTTTAATTTGAGCGCATTTTTATATTAAATGTAAACAAATCAACACTTAATGAAGTTACACTAAACGGAAAATTGTTTATTTGTCATTTTTTTAGTTAGAAATCTGGACATTTATCAACACTTAATAATACAGCATCATAAGTTCAAATTAATAAATTAAAGTGTCTATGAAACAGTCAACGAAATGTAAGAGCAAACACAGCTCACTGACTGTCATTCAGTTAGTTTCTTTAAATCCCAGCGGGACTTCCTTCTACCCCTCGCTAGGCCGACCCGACGGCCCGCAGCGCAAACGCAGCCATGAAATCCCTCCCTCTGTTCTCCTTAGTGCAATTCCTGAGTAAATCCCATCAGCGTGACAAGTGGAACTGCCGTCGCACCAACGCCGGCTGATGCGGCCCCAACCCTCGCCGGAGATGACAGCGAATGCGTCGTGCTCATGAGAAGAGGCAAAACGTGTCTCCTCCCACACGCCGCCTCTAATGAGAAAACCAAGTCCACGGAGGGAGAATGTTTTTTTTTTCTCTTTGCAAACATCAAAACGCCCAAAATAATTTTTAAAAACAATTTTTGTTTTCCAGATTGATCAAACTCTCTGAAAAATAGAACTTAATTAGACCCACTTTTTCCTTCGCCTCTTCTTATGCAACACCAGCGTAATTTCATAATGATAATCTAATCGTGATCTAACTTTTTTGTATGAAAAAACAGCTGAATCCCTAAGGAGGACGGGTTAAACCACTTTTAAAACCTACCTGTAGGTTTCGTCCAACTGTTTCCTCTCCTTTGGACTTGGCGCAGGCCAGCTGCTCCCTCAGCATCTCCTGCCTCATGTGGATGGCCTGTAAGGCCTCCTGGATGTCAAAGAAGTTCTCCTAGCGGCAAAACAAACAAAAAAGGAACAGACTTCAAATTAAGTACGCAAAAAGCGTTTCTTAGGGGTCAAAAACAACAATATTTCTGTTCTGCTGATTGTTCGGTTCTGCAGGAATTTCCCTTTTCGGCGGCTCAGAGCAGCTTTTGTGAACAGGTGTCTGTTCATCTGCCGCTCTCGGCTCGGCCTGAAGTCCCCGCAGAGCTCGCCGCCGCCACATGTTTTCAATCATCGATTCGCACGCTGAGAGGAGGCATTCAAAGACGCCTCAAGAACGAGAGTGCTGTGAAAGGAGAGCTGAGAGATCCCTTTGTAATTGGTTCAAGTCTGCTGCTGCTGCTCTGAGCTTTTTCCTCTCTGATTAGCCAACACAGAGCAGCTCTGTCTGCCAGAGCTCCATTTATCGGCAGCTAACCAATCAGGAGCTTGAAAATCGTTTCAAGCATAAAACAGCAATTTTGGTTGCCGTACAAGAAAAGACGTAAAACAGTTTGGGGGGGACACAAGAGTTTAACAAAAACGATTAAAGAAAGTTTAGTTTGGTCACCTCTGTTTTAATCCTTTTAGGCGAAGGTTCATCTCTGTCACCACACCGAGACCTGCACATAAACAGAAAGCCAGAAACTCTTTACTAATTCACATTTAAGGGGGTTAAACGGGGAAATTTGAGGAAGAAAAAAAAACTAAAAGCTAATTTTTCTCAAAAAAACATTGATTAGCTAAAGACAGTTCAAGGCAATACCTAATAATTATAAATGCTAGTACGGATGCTACAATTGCTAATCGTCATGCTAAAAAAAAAATAAAGATGCAAACCTAAAAGCAAGAAATTTGATCAGAGCTACCAAAAAAAGCCAAATTGAAGCTATATTTGTTAATTCTGATGTTTTTAAAAAACAGACACTAAAAAGTTTCGTCCCAATCAGTGCTAAACATGCTAATTAGGATGCGACACCTGTTTATCAAAATGCTAAAAAATAACTAAAAAACTGAAAGACATCTAAAAGCTAGGAAGTTTGATCAACGCTTAGAAATGCAGATGCTACATCTGTTCCTCAAATGTTTAAAAAAAAACTCAAAACAAGAAAAATAAGAGCTAGAAAAGTTGCTGAATGCTAAAAATGCTAATAATAATAATGATGGATTTGTTTAAAAAAAACTCAAAAAAATGCAAGACATCAAAAAGATGGAAAGTGGTTAAACTAAAAAAGCAATTTATGATGCTATACATGTTAATCAAAATGCTTAAAACATAAAATAATGCAAGACAAGCTAAGAAAATTGATCAATGCTAAAAATGCTAGTTATGATGCTACATTTGCTAATCACTAAAAACAACTCAAGCTGTGTCCGAATGTCTTCACTACTCACTACATAGACCACTATATAGTGTGTTCGCCATTTTGTAGTGCCGTCCGAATCTACAATTCCAAAATCGAGAGCCCTAGATATCTCCCAGGAGTCTCTACAAAAAACCAGTGTTCATCAAAGCGCACTGGATTTGCTAACATAAACCACAATGCATTGCGTCTGAACAATTCTTGCCAAAATTATTTAATAAATTATTTAATAAGTCACCAATGTTTTTATCTTTAGAAGACAGTGGATTCATAAATAATCGTCGCAAAACACTCATATCAATTGGATTTTTACTTTGTGAAATAGATGACGTCATATTCGCCGTTTAAAAAAAAAGCGGTGAGTAGCGGTGTCTGAATTGCTTTTAAAATCCAGGGTACCACATAGTCCCAAACTATACAGTTTTTAAGTAGTTAAGGTGGGAATTCGGACATAGCCTAAGTAATGCAAGACAAGTTAAAGTTAAGTTTTTGAAACCTAAAAATGCTAATTTAGGGTGCTGCATGTGTTTATTAAAATGCCCCCCAAAAAACTAACCAACTGAAAGACACCTAATAGCTAGGAAGCGTGATCAATGCTTGAAAAGGCTATTAAAATGCCAAAAAAAATAAAATTCAAGAAACCTGAAAGGCTAGTAAAGTGCTAAGAATGTAAATTAGAATGGTCTGTTTGTTAGCAAAAATGCTAAGAACTTGAACTAATGAAAAGTGCTGTTCTAAAAAAAAGGCAAATTATGAAGCTATATACAAAAATTGCTAAAAACTCAAAATAATGCAAGACACCAACAAGTTAGGAAATTTGATCAATGCTAAAAATTAATGATAAATGCAAGACAAGAAAAAGCTAAATGCTTACAATGCAAATTATGATGCTATATTTGCTCATCAGAAAAAGTAAATGTTATCAAAGCTTAAATTAAAAAAAGCTATTTGTAATGCTACATTGAATAATTATAAAGCAAAAAAGAAAAATTCCTCCTACGGCTAAAAAGTAAATCAATGCCTAATATGGTAAATGAAACATTAAACACTAAAATAACTGGAAAAAAATGAAAGACTGGTAAAGTATAGTTCTGCCCAAAGTAAAGTTCGGAAATTTAAAACAAAAATGAAACACTTATTGGTAATTTGAGTTTCATATTAAAATGAGGGCAACATGCTAAATTTAGCCATATACATGTGCTTCTCTTGAAAGTTTAAGCTTTCTTTCATCTTCAACAGGAGAAAAGCTAAACATTTATGACAGTATTCTTGTGAACAACCTAAAAAAGTTGAACAACTATTTCTTTAATAATGCAAAGTGTGCAGAAGATTAATCTGTGTCATTTCAAAACGTCAGACAACACTTCCTGTTTTTGTGTCCTACAAAAAACCAAAGTTGGGACGTTTGAAGTGAATCGCAGAGTAACCTCGTGTCGCCCCATTGTGTTTGTGCGGGCCGGTTCTTACTTGCTGGTCCGGTAAGTGTATTTGTAGGTGACCTCTCTGGAAATCTGCCGAGCCAGTCCGAACAGCTCGTCCCGTCTCGTCAGCAGCGCCACGTCCCTCATGCAGAGCTGCGCCGCTGCTTCGTTCACTGTCAGCTGAGCGTGGCAAACAGAGAAAGCTGTTATTGCAAACTTTTTGAGTCGAATTCATCACTGGTGTTCTGTTTTTCCATCCACCTCATGCAGTGTGAGGTGTTTCCCGTCCCTCCTCTTGGAGTCAAAGCGTCCGTAGATGGCGCTGTACTTCCGAATTTCATCCTCCCGGCGGGGATCGTCATCGCTCATCTCAAAGATGTGTCCGATCATCTTTGCCAGCTTCTTGTTGCTCTTCAGTTGGTCTTTGACCTCGGCCAGGTCTGACTTTGGGAGTCCAGGAGCCATCCGGTCCACGCACTCCAGGACCGACTGCACCGCTGCTGCATCCAACGCCTCCAGAGCGTCTCTGGGTGAGGATGGAGAGCCCAGATCTGACGGAGACAGGCTGTGCTCGCTGTCGTTGCTGTGACCCGACCAGAATCGGACCTCGCTGCTTCCCTGCAGGGGCGACCCGGCAGACACTTTGTCCCTGGCCACATCCAACTTCCCTGGGTCGGAGCAGGCGGCAGCGATAGCTTTGGGTAACTTGACGCTGGCGGTGTTGGCTCTGTCTTGAGCGTTGAGCAGCGTGGGCGAGCCCTCGGGCAGCTTGTAGACGGGGATGCTGCAGACCGGCAGAGAAGTGAGCGGCTGGTTGAAGATGGCCGGGTTGGTGACCCAGTCTCGCAGCGCTTTCTGGAGGCGGCGCACGTGTAGAGGCTTACTAGCCATGCCGACAAGAGCCATGATTTCCAGGAACTCCTCCTCGCCGGCCTCGCACAGCTGTTGGACATCATCACCACCTTGCTGGATGAAGGCTTCGTAGTAGTAGAGCAGGTTGGCCCGCTGCAGAATCCGGTAGAGCTGCAGCTCACCCAGGGTTCTCGGCAACACAGCCGCCATACCTGAGGAAACATCAGACATGGTGCCATTAGCCTTGGACACACATAGACTTCTATTTAGTTCTCATTTTCTAACTGCCAAAACAGAAAGCTATAGACTATAGGTTGTGTTGTTGACCTCCGACATCCCTCCAACTTGGTATAGGAGTGGATCATCGACTGTAGAATCCTTTTTTTTGTACGTTAACTTGAACTTATAGTTTAGCTTTTTTATTAACTGATCCTGGACTGGTCTCAAATCCAATGCAGGAGTACACACTCTCAAAGTCACACCTAAGAGACAATCTTGGGTCTTCAATTAACCTACGAAGGATTTGAAGCAGGACCTAACCCTTATATCAGTTGTCCGATACTTTCACGGACCAGTCCGTAAAAAGTCATAGGTGGCTTTTAATTATTTGATGCTTCCGGGTTTTGCATGTCTTTTTTTTTTTTACCTATCTATCTTAGGGCTTTTAATTTAGCAGCCGGAGCAGCCGCCTTTCAAAGGTAAGTGGACACATTTAAGACACGCGACAGAGGTGAAAGTATTGACATGCGTCAAGAGTGAGTTATAGGCGGATGTGTTGGACAGAATCCGGTAGTTTTCTAAAATAAAACTAGCTTCAGAATCAGAAAATATCAATCCGTGCCCCAGTAGTTGCAGACCACTGCCCCACCACCACACAACCCTCAAACTCACAGCACCTGGAATTTCCAGGCGGTCTTCCAGACCCTACTTAACATCCAAGATCAGCCGACAGGACGTTGTGGCACCAAAGAAGACAGTTTCCTAAAAACACTCCATAATTTGTTCGGTCTTTGTTAAAGTTCAGGAGCTAAAAACGTAAACATTGATTTGTTTCATTAAAATGTACTAAAGTTGAACCCATGTTTTCCTCTCTGTGGATTAACTGCTCTGTGAGAGCCACGAGGAGGCCTGCTTTTGACCCTGCGGGGGCCCGATTGACAGAGGAGTGGCAGACAGCCGGGCCCGGCTTGCTGGAAGGACCACATACCGCTCTCCACCCCTGCAGGATGTGTAGGCGGTGGGCTCGCCTCACCCAGAATAAGCCCTGGGAGCCAAGAAGGCGTCAACTGAGCTGAGAAAAAATTAAAAAAAGACGACAATCTCAGAACGAAAGAGAAAAACCTCAGGGAGAAGGTCCTGAACAGGTTCTTTCAGGTTCTGGAAGTGGAGAAGAAGGTCTGTTTGATTCAAAAACAATCAGACAAGTTTGTATATTAAGTGTCCAGACAGTTTTCTTCTGGCAAAGACACTCATCCTGACATCACGGCTGATATCTAGCCGTCTGTGCCGTTCATGAATTCAAAAGTCGGTCATGAAAAGCAAAAGATGGAAGGAAAAACAAAAACCGGATCGACCTGAATCTTTAAAAATCGGATTTCATCTCTAAAGGATTGGAAACAGAATAGATTGCATCACTTCCCGTCATTTTCACGTCTGTACTTAAAACCCAAACATAAACAGATTTGTCAATCAGAAGTGGATTTCGTATCATGTGACCGAGACCAACCAACCAACCAGAGCGAGGATGCAGAGGTCAGTGGACCCATGAGTGTGCTTCCGAACTCTCCAATGTATCTGTTGCCATTGCTGATGCAGAACCCGTTAAGATCTACCGCCCACTACGACTCCCATTGTCCACTGGGACTCCTACCGTACTCTAGGACTGCCATTGACCACTATGACTCCCATCGTCCACTGGGACTCCTACTGTACTCTAGGACTGCCATTGACCACTACGACTCCCATCGTCCACTGGGACTCCTACTGTACTCTAGGACTGCCACTGACCGCTACGACTCCCATTGTCCACTGGGACTCCTACTGTTCTCTAGGACTGCCACTGACCACTACGACTCCCATCGTTCACTGGGACTCCTACCGTACTCTAGGACTGCCACTGATCGCTACGACTCCCATCGTTCACTGGGACTCCTACTGTTCTCTAGGACTGCCACTGACCACTACGACTCCCATCGTCCACTGGGACTCCTACCGTCCCACTGCTGACTCCCACTGTTATTCCCCTATGGCTGGCGTCCTACAGTCCCCATAGAAATCCCATAAATCCTATGACTCTCACCCACAGATTTCCGGCCGTTCTGTGGATCCAGCCACCCATGACCCGCAGACACCATAGAAGACAAAAGCTCATTCAAAACCGCAAATTGCCTTCAGGCGCTCTGCACTCTCTGAGAGATTATTTGTGATGCTGAAGGCTGAAAGGAAACAAAGTCTGCCTGATCTTTGCAGAATCAATGCCGCACACACATCAAAACGGTAAAGCTTTCAGATCAAAGCCCTTTAGTCCTCTTATCTCACTTTTTAGTTGGATTTTTCTTTGTATCTGTCTAAATGTGTTTTTTTTTTCTGTCTCTCTCCCTTCACCCTTTAGAAATGAACCTTGGGACGGCAGATCTGATTTAATCTGCAGTTTGCAGAGGCGCGTGACTCCTTTTGGATCATCGATTCGAGCCAGTTTGGCGACTTTTCACCTGGAGCGCGCGCGCGCCCCGTGGATATTCCCGGGGCTCAGCGCAGCGCTCCGTCACGGCCAAAGAAAGGTGATGATTCCACCGTTGATTCAGGGGGCTTCCTCATTCGCGCGCAACGAGGAAGCAGACCGCACGCGCGTGGAGAAATCCCGTCCGGTGAGCGCGACGATGAGGACCGGACTAAACGCACCTGCAGGAACTATGCTATGCGTGCACCACCCACCCTTCCCCTCCCCAGCACAGCATCCTCTGATGATCTTTATTTATGTACGAGCAGGAAGCATGAAAAATGTAAGTCAAGTAGAAAATGCTCTACCTGGTGTTGAGTTGTTGGTTCAAATCCCTCTTCTTTTTCTGGTTGCTCTTCTTCACTGATGTTTATCGCTTTTCGGCTGTCAGTATATCTTAGCAGGACCCGGATTCAGTTCCAGAAACTGCCTTTTTGGCGAGGAAGAGATCCTTCCAGGACTAATTCAAACACGGAGTGACTGCGCGCGTGGAGCTCCTTCAGCGCACAGGCACCTCCTGCTGCTGAGGAGGAGGAGGAAAGTGAAGAAGAGCCGCTGACCTCGCCACGGCTCCGAGTGCGCACCCTGTGCGAGCGTGAGCGTGTGTGAGTCCTCTCCTCCTCTGCACGAGCTCTAACGTCAAAGCTGGGTGGGTGTCGTCTCGCGCGCACTTCCGCGTGCGGTTACAAAATAAAAGCACGAAAAAACAGGTGGAATCCTGAACATTAAAAATACATCGGAATTCTTTCAGCATCACATTTAATTCCTCAAAGCAATTATAAAAAAAAATCCTTCATTGAAAAAAAAATATTTTCATTTTTTATCTTTAAATTGAATTATGATGGTCACCTTTGAAAATAAAATCCATTTGTGATCATTAAAAAATACAAGTTAAAGTCTGGCTTTTTAGAAGTCTATATTTTGGGTTTCCTCTTCCTGTTTCAGAGGCGCATCAAAACCATAACAATCTACTAAAGATATACAATATGCAGATATTATCTCTTCGTTAGGTTTTATTTACCTGTATGTGTGTATATATATATATATATATATATATATATATATATATATATATTATATATATATATATATATGTGTGTGTGTGTGTCTTTGTGTGTCCTTATCATATACAATATACATGGACTATGATCAAAAACACAACAGAATTAATCTAAACTTTAGATCTTAAAGTTCCACTGAAAGGTCAAAAGGTCGCATTAGGTTCTAACAAGTAAATTTAACCAACAAATGTTAAAAAGTATAAAAGTACTTGTTTGTTGATCTTTTTCCATTCATTCTCTTTCGGGGTCAAAGGGCTGCTGGAGCCTATCCCGGCCACTTGTGGGCGCAGGCAGGGGTACTTGATTGTAAATGAAATGCAATGAGAACCCACACTTTCACAGCAGCGGATTTGATCCGCATCAGGATTTGTTTTCTTGAATAATCAGTTTATCTAGGCAGATGTGAAAGTCCTGCATGCTACGCATGAAAAATCTGTTAGACATATGTGAAACAGTCGTGAAAATCCACAAATTTGCGTATGCATCTCCCAAAAATCATGCACAACTGTATATGATTTACGTCATAATTGAGTATAAACTACGGAAAATACGTGATAACTGCGTAATTCTCAACCAACCAAAAGTTTTGAACAGTTCAAAACCGAATCCACGTAAAGAAAGAAGACAGACGAAACTTTCGACTGACATCTGCGCACATCGATGAATGACGAACACTGGAAACACTTATGAATGTATCACATATAACGAAAGACCGAAATTTCATATGTGGAAAATGCACAAAATGCACATGGTGGCTGTGCGACATGGCTTTTAGGTCGTGTCCGTATTCCCTCACTACTCACTCCTTAGTGCTAAATAGGGTGGACGCCATTTTGTCTTGGTGTCTGAATGAACAATTCCAACATCCGGTTCCCTGGAAATTTCCCAGAAGTCTCTGCAAGAAAACAGTGTGCCTCAATAATAAGATTGGCAAATATGGACCATAATGCATTGCATCTGAACATTTTGTCCTTTGAAAAAAATGCATTATTCATTTTTTATTTTAATCTACAACATCAGATCACAGTGGATGTATAAATAGTCTTTGTAAAACATTCATACAGTTTGGTGACACAATTTTAACCCCTTTAAAAAACAGAATAAAAAAGTGGTGAGCATCCATGCTCATTAGATCTACAAATACAGACCACAATGCACTACGTTTGAACAATTTTGGAGAAAATTATATATTGTAATAATTTCTTTTTGTAAACCATCCACATTTTCATCACCATAACAGTTTATTTATAAATAGTCTTTGTAAAACATTCATAAAATTTAGTGACATAATTTTTACCATTTTAAAAAAGATCAACAAAGTGTGGTGTTCGAATTGCTTTAAAAATCCAGGACACTAGACAGTCCTGCACTTTTTTATTTTATTTTTTATAGTTGGGAGAAGGGAGGGAATTTGAATTCAAAAATTTCCTGAAGCTTTTATTTTGTAAGCACTTCCTGCTCCGGTCATGAGCGCGCGTGCAGCTTCACACGGGCTGCAGAGGAAAGTGGGATATTCCGCGCGGTTGCCACAGAGGCTCTCTCTCGCTCCGTCTCTCTCTCTCTCTCTCTCTCCGCCCACGCCGCTCCCTGTGTGACGCAAATCCGCGCGTGGGTGGACACACGGGGCGTGGGAGGCTTTCTGCACGGAATACCAAACACGGCAGGTTGAACACCCACAGAGACGCAGCCGCTCTGCACTCTTCACGCTCTCAGATTAACTGCGCACGCGGCACCTCAGCTGTAAATATTGTTTGATTTGTCAGTCAATATTAGAACTGCTTTCCCTCGTTCCCGCCTCACCTTGAAACATCGAACTTATTAATTTTTTTAATTAAAACCGCCACATATTCTGGTTTCTCTTGTATTTTTTATGTTTGCTTAGTTGATGTTGAGTTTGTGAAAGCAAACTGCCAAGTTTGATCAGTTTTTCAGGTTTTTTTGTCCCCCTTCTTTGGAGAGTCAGTAATGTCGACTCGCTCCCGTTTGTTGCCAGATTTGACGCTGACCCCTTTTTTGGGGCAAATTAAACAAGTACGCACGAAGCGCCAGGTTCATGCTGTTGATATAAAGATTTTTTTGTTCATTTTTCTTCTCACAGCAACTGGTTTTGAGATATTTATCCAGCCAGCAAGGCCAGGTGGGGCCCCACATCGTTTAAAAGTGGGCAAAATGAGGACCCCAATTGGGTCTGCCCACAGTTTCTGTGGTGTTCCCAGCTATCTTAGCCCACTTTGGCTAAAGTGGGCACTCAGTGGGCTGGCTTGCTAAGCTAGCCAGCCGCCCAATTGTCAGTGTAGCGAGCTCTGCCGCCAAGGGTCCTGCAGAGCAAGCAAGTCGCTCCGCAGAGGAGCCAGCAAAGCTAGCTATGCTGCCCAGTGTGCGGCTGGCTAGCATAGCGAGCCCACTTAAGCCAATATGGGCAAACACAGGTGGGGCCACTATGGAAATTGCGGACAAACCCATTCATGACCCACAATTTCCACCCACTTTTAAACCATATGGGCCCACTTGGCCTTGCTGGCTGGACGGGTTAAACTTCCCGAATTCTTGAAATTAATTTTGATTTTTGACTTTTAATCATTTTTAGCTAATATTTTGTCGCATTTTATCCTTTATCAGGTTGGAATAGTTGGGTTCCGTTTATTTACTGTATATAAGAACTTGACCGAATGATCCCTCCCCATTCGAAATCCAAACAGGAAGTACCTGCTAACTCCAAGAAGCCAAGATCCTGTAGGCTTCTATGGCTATTAGAAGTCTACATCCGTCAATATTTTTTAATATTCGTCATGTTATAGCAAACACTATTTTGTTTTCGCATTTTTTTTGTAAACTGACCAATTGGATGCTTCGATAAAAGTAGGTGGTTCTGTTTGATTGACAGATTTCGTATCGTCCGCTTTTAAGTGAAAGAGGTGTGGACCTCCGACGACTCTTCATTAGCAAGTGGTTGCCATAGAAACAATGACCAATTCAGACCAATCGCTTCTAGCTGACGCCGTCTGGCTCCAACATAGCGATGTCCGTTTTGCGAAGAAATGTCAACTGAATTAGCTTAATTTTTCGTTTTTTTTTCTTCATCACAAGTTATTCAAGTTACAGAATGACCAATGAGATGCCTCAGTAAAAGTAGGTGCTGGCCCCCACGTCCAACGTTTGAAACGTTTGACAGATTTCATGTTGCCCATTTTCTAGTGGTTCCAAAAAACTTTTCTGTTTGGGAAGAGCGGTAGCTAGGCCGGCAGACTAAATTAAAACATTTGTCAACTTCGTAATATTAGCTTATGCATTACACGTAAAAGTTATACATGTGTGGTACACGCTTCAAAGTCCGTTAGTCATACGTGGAACGGTCGTGAAAAAAACACAAATTTGCGTATGCATATCTAAAAAATCACACACAATTGCGTAGGATTTACGTAACAATTGTGTATAAACTAGGTAAAATAATCATAAATTCCATAATTCTCAACTGACCAAAAATTTTGAACAGCTCAGAACCAAATTCACGTAAACACCTAGGAATGACGAAACGCGAGAAACACTTATGAATGACGTAGAACACACATGTATCACAACAGACTGACATTTCATGCGTGACAATTACGCAAAATGTCCTTAGTGGCTGTGTGACACGGCCTTGAATCGTTAAGACCTTGCCTCTGGTGGGAGGTTGGCGCCAGTGTTCGGCAGCGGAGCCGCTGCCAGTGTGTGAATGTGTGTGTGCATGGGTGAATGGGACTGTGACTGTAAAGCGCTTTGGGCCTTCGTAAGAAGGTAGAAAGCGCTATATAAGTATACGCCATTTACCTTTTTACCATTTAAGAACAAACGTCTGGAATCTGTGTTCCCAAAGGACTCACAACACCCAAACATACAGAGACTTCTTCTTCATTCTCTCCCTGTATTCTTTTCCAACACATTCCAAAGAAGTGATGTATTATGGGTAATTTTTTGTAGTCAAACACCTAAAAATTAGCGCGTTGGGCTGGACATGGACGGATCCGTCCACTTATTGGTCCGTCATTCTCCTCGCCCGGCTGGCTCCTCCTCCTGGCGAAGGCTGGAAGATGTCACCAACATAGAGACACCAAACCTGTGATTTTCCTCTGTGATAAAGATCTCGTCATGTAGCTTTGAAGTGTACCAGCTAGCATCACTCAAGCTATTTAAAACAGTCGTATTTGCATATTTTGATGTGTAATGAGTTAGAAAAGATAAGGTCTTGAAATGCCAGTGGAGGTCCCGGCAGCAGAAGAAGCGATGCCTCCCTCTGACTGCAGAGTTTTGGGGGACATTCCAGGGCATAAACACCAACAGACGTGTCCTCAAAGCCCTCGGAGGCAAACCCTCGCGCCTGTTGTTGTGGTACCAGCATTCAGCACTTTTTTTTCTATGTGAAAACTGGAAGTTCCTCTCAGAGAGAGAGAGAGCGAGACAACCTCTTGAGATCAGAGGCGAGGAAAGGTTCCCCCTGGTAAGATCAAAGCTGCCATCCCCCAGAGCGGGTTGCGCGTGTTTTGATTTGGCGCTTGAAAGGCATGGCGGTATGACGGTGACGCCCGTTATCTGCAAGAAGGATCAGAACAGCCCCAGTGGTGGTCATGTGTGACCCCACCCACCCCTTCCCCTGTACACGCCGAGGGCCCGCACATGTGCGTCAGTGAAACACGCCCGTATGCAAATCCGCCATTCACATTTCACAATTTTTACAGTGATGCTGACGGCGCATGCAAATGGGTTCCAACTCGGGGGGGGGGGAGTGGGTTGCAGGAAGCGAGCGCGCTGGAACCCGATGATGCAGCTTTTTTGTCTTTGGCTGGTCTCGAGTGTTTCCCCAGAGTCGTCTCCACTAACAGGCGTGTTTTGGTTAAATCTGTACCAGGAAAGTGTGAAAGAACTGCAAAAAAAAAAAAAAAAAACCAGAGTGTTGTTGTCTAATTGATTAAACATATGAAGAATATGTTTGCTGAGCCACTGTGGAAGCTAATTCTGAATTTTGTTTGTCTTACTGAACAAAACCGGGTCAGCTTTGATCGGGTTTTGGATGTTAAAGATCAACGGGTCGTGAAATTAACCTATTTCTTTTTCAGCAACTCTTCTAGAAACACCAAACTGTTTGTGAAACAGCTTAAGGTTGTTCAAAAATACTTAAAATAACATTTAAAAAAGACTCCACCCCCCTGCAAATGGTCAAAGTGGAAGATTCCTTTGATCCAAAGTGCTGCATGACATTTATAGGTATATTTTGGTTAAATGTGTATCAGGAAAGTGTGAAAGAACTGCTAAAAAAAACCCAAACATGTTGGCTTTGATTGGGTTTTGGACATTAGTTAAAGATCAAAAATTGGGAAATGGGCTAATTTGTTTTTTAATTCATATTTTGCTATTCGTTCTTAGGCCTCAAACTGTGAAACAGCTTATGGCAATTTAGAAATACCCACAAAATCTTTTCTCTTGTTCTTTTCCGTCCAGCCCCCCCCCCCTCAAAAAAAAGAAAAGAAATCAAAAACAAAGATACTCCTCGTGTTTCAGAAGATTTATAAACCCTTATCGTAACAGTAAAATATGTCCAACATTGAGAGGCCTTCAACTCTTATCTGTTTGCTCAGCTGTTGGAAAGGACAAATTATTTAAAAAAAAAAAAAAAAAGGGCTCCGCCCCTGTGAAGGGTAACCATTGCAACAGATTTTCCTTAAACCAACACATTCATAGAAACCATTAGAATTCATTCATCTAAGCCTCGTTTCCACTGTGCGGTCTGGCTCCGGTATTTTCAACGTTATAAAATGGATCCATTAAGCTAAACCAAACTGTACCATTTTGGGGCCGCCGTTGGTTGTACTACCAGAGAAAAATGGAACGGGCCAGTTAGGGGGGAGCTACTGTTGAAGGCCATTAATTGGCTGAAGGTCATTATGACAACAGAAAGCGCCAAGAAAGCAGCTGCAGTTATCTACCGACAGCAATGCAGTCCAAAACAAACATTAATAGATTTTTTTACCAGTCATTTTGAAATTCTTTCAAAAAAACCCAAATAAAACATTGATTCTGCCGCCTGCAAGTTATCACTATGACAATGGCTCAACTTTGAATCAACAAAGAATTGAAAGAAACAAAACATTTTCCTCACAACAGCACATTAACAGAAACCAGTATGCAAACGGATCCACTTTAATTCAAAAAGTGACATCACTTTAATTGGCATGTTTTGGTTAAATCTGTACCACGAAAAAATGAAAAATAACTGCGAAGTTTCTAATTGATTAAGCATATGCATGTTATGTTTGCTGTTGCACTATGGGAGCTAATCCTGCGTTCTGTGAAATGTACGTTTGATCGGGTTTTAGACTTTAGCTAAGGATCAAAGGACCGTGAAATAAGCTAATTTTGTTCACTACTATAAAATATTGCGTGTCAGTGCAAGGTTACTTTTTTCAGAATCCGTTGGAATTACGTTAAATACGTAAACAGTTGAAGAGTAACGATAGTCGAAAGAATGTAAACACTGTAGTGAAAGCTACAAAAGGACTAGAAAGATGCGTAAAGAAGAAATCTTGTTAAAAATAATGAACTGATAGAACACATACAATAAATACTAAAGCTACATTCGCATTGGGTTTGGCAACATGCCAAATGAAGCGACCACTTCCAATAAAAGCTCCATGGAAACACTTGTATAAGCGTGTTTTGGGCTTCTGCGTTCAAAACTTGCGATCAGGATTCGCTACTAAAGTTCTGAGACCTGATTTCGAGCTCTACTTACTTACAGAATGCTCATCCATTGAACATGGGTTGTGAGTTAAACCAGTTATACTTCGACCAATCAAGAACTCAGCGTTTCTTTTCCTTCGCAGAAGTGCCAAATGTTTGAACATTTGTGCCCGGACAAAATTCTATCATATATCACAAAAGAGCTGTGAAAGAAAATGGCTAGGGCAAGATTTGTGGGATTTGCACTGCTTTGATATTTTGCACCAAGCCTCTTTCAACTGTTGGTAGGTACATGCACCAGCATCGAACAACGACAGTCCAGTGTAAACACAGTGTGGTAACAGCCTGTTTAATAACCCACTTTTACCATGTTCTTGATGTAGTATCTGCTACGCGTTTAGGTTCTTTGGGTCTCTACTAAGGAAACATGGGATCTGATGATCCAGTGCTACCGTTACGAATACAACTGCTGTCACGCGACGGGGAGGCATTGGCAGGATCTTCAACAGAAGCTGCCGCTGCCCAATTTTTTTTTTACATCGTTGCGGTAGTCATCAATGTAGACGGCGGCACAAAGGGAGGCTGGGATGAGGCCATTAGGAATTTGAGCGGCCACAGGGTGGTGGTAGCTAGATCGCCCACCGGCCGGCAGCATCTGTTACTCTTGCACTGGAATGGTGAGGCTTCAATTTCATCGTACAATGGACAATGACAATAAAAGCAAATCTATCAATCTATCTTTCTCTGATTGAACGATGTGTAACCCGACGATGGCCGTCCATATGAATCGCCACCAGCCACCCGGGTGTATATAGACTCCCTCAACTGAGAACTTTTTCTTCTTCTCCGCCCTTTTTGTGTGAGTTGTTCTTCTTCTTTGACAATATTCCGTCTTCTTTGTGTTCTTCTTCACCGCGACTGCAATTTGTCAATATGCAGGTTTGGGAGTCGCTGTGGTGCTATCAACGCCATGATGAGTTTTGTGCAGCGTCAAAGCTGTCTCTCCATTTGGACCCACGGTGGCCGGGATCACCAGATAGACGTCTGGTCATTACCCGGCCAATGTCAACAGCCCTTCTTGAGTGTCCGCGCTGCTACTTAACGATTTCTAATAATCGGACGGTGGAAGTAGGGCAGGGCGGCAGTCTGAAATTGGCTGATCGTCTAACGATTTTGGAGACTGCAGAGACCCTCCTATCAGTCAATTATCATGCTGCTTCCTGTCATTGGACTGCCACCGCGCCACCTCCAAATGTGGTCAGGCCCCTACTGACCAATGTCAAAAATTTTCCGTTCACTGTAAAACTTTTTCTTAAAACCTTAGTGTCTACCGCGCGGCACGTCGCCCTGCGGCCACCTGCAGAATTTGCTGAAAAACATAATGCACCGTGGCATTTTTGGGACATGTGCCCATAATCTGAAGCATGGCTGGTGGTTTTGAAAAAAAAAAAGTTTGAACTTTTCTGCGTTTTCATTTACGAAAATTTCGTTTACCGGGACGTTCAGCTGCAGCTTCAGCCGTACCTCCTGCTACCTTACAAATCTAGAAACACCAGCAGAAGAAGAGGAGGGGTAACTTCCTCAGTCATCGACCATACCTCCAAACAATTAGTCGATGTTGTAGAACCCGTCCAAAACCCTCTGCCAGTTTTCTCCCTGCAGAAACTTTTACCACTCCACATTTGTGATGAAGCACAGGGAAGGGAGCGACTACAGAGCGACGCCTTCGCAGGAGTTCAGTCTCCACGCGAGCGCTTCAACTCTCGCCTGATTCCCCATCAAGCAGTTATTTTGGGGAATTAGGCCAGCTGCCAGCTAAACACCCTGGGGTACAAAACCAGCTCAGCTTCTGTCAACCTCCCAAAGCCCCCGCTTCCCCGCGCCTCCAGCTCCATTAAAACCCGAAAACACTAAATGAAATTCAAAGTCGTTGACACACGGCGCCGCCACTTATTTCATGTTTTTACAAAAAAATACATAAAAACCCAGTGAGGGAAAAACTAGTGTTTGGGGAGTGCTATTATTTGTGTGCGGGGTTGGTAGTGGTGGTGGGGTGTATGTGTTTATTAAATCTGCTAATTCATTTTAAAAGAAAGCAAATATAAAAGCGAAAACTTGGCAAGGTTTAAAATACTCTAGAAAATAATAGGATAAACAAATATTTCAAAATAAAGTCATTCCATTTAAGGACAATTAAAACTACTGATACATTTCAAAAATAAATCATAAAAATGTATTTCAAAGTTGTTTTGGACGCAAGTGTCAAAATAAAAATAATTTTCAAAAATAAACCAAATAGGACCAGATTTAAGGGTAACCTTTTCAAATTAAAAAAAAGATGTCAAAAATAAAAGCAGGTTAACATTTGTTGTATGTAACACAGAAAAGTCCGTTCAATTTACAACCACTAAGGTTGACTTGAAGTGCTACCATTAACTGTATATGGGAACTGGACTGAGTGACTCCTCTCCCTAGCGTTTTCTGTCATTCTATTGGTCAGAATAACCATTACTGCTTTTTTTCAACAACCTCTTTTTTTAACATGTTCTTGTAAATTCTAATGTTATTTTCACAATATTTTTTTCTCTAGCGCAAGTTATTCAAGTTCTATACACTCTTTAAAGTGGTAGGGGTGTGGCCTTCCAACAAGCTCACTCCACTTGAGAAGCTGCGGTCCCCCACTGGTGGTCATGTTTGTTGACTTTGACTCCATCTCTCATTAGCATATCCAGAGTGTCCAGCAGACAGACATGTTATTGAACTTTTATCTGCAGCTCATAAGTGGACTGAATCACGAGGGTTGGTAGTAGCTATAGGAGAACAGGGTCACAAAGAGGGTCGCCGGGGCCACACTTCATGTTCCCTGTCCCTGAAGATGGTTGCTGTTCATCCCCCTTGATCATGTTTCCTGTTCTGGGGGAGGGTCACAGAAACCACTCCTCTTCATGCCTGTTCTTGTGGAAGGTCACCGGGGGGGCTCCTTCAGGTTCGCTGTATCATTCTTGTGGAGGTTCGCCGGTACTGCTCCAAGTCATGCCTGTTCCTGAGGATGATCGCCGTCCCCCTTGGCCGTGTTTTCTATTCTTGAGGAGGGTCACCGGGGCTTCTCCCCTTCATGTGTCCTGTCCCTGGGGAGAGTCATCTGGACCGCTCCTCTTCATGCCTGTTCCCGAGGAGGGGTCTTCTGATACCTCTAACATCCATCAGCAGGAGCCCTAACGGTTTCCTGGACTTGTTTTTGTTTAGTTTCTTGTCCTACTCTCTGGTGTTTTGAGCATCTAATCTGCCCCTTTGGGGCGGAGTACTGTGAGGATTCTGTGCTTAAGTTTGGTTTTTCAGTTGTGTTCTTGGCTTCTCTCGTGTTTGTCATGATTTTGTCGTGTTCTGATCAGTTTATTCAATGTTAAGTTTCTGCCCCCAAACATGGTCTGCATTAGGGGTCATACACGGGGTCCAGTTCCTGACATTATGTCGACGAGTTCTTGGTCTAATCCCATACTAATAGATAAAGAAAGGGCGAAATGGGAAGAAACGTCCCGATTCAGTAAACGCAACTGTCTGGTCTGATTGGTTGAGGTCAGAGACGACAGGACAGAGACAAATAACACTAAAACATGTGTCATAGAGCAAAAAATGTAATAACTGCAGAAAAAACCCTACAAACTAGAAGTTTTTAGGACTGTTTCCATTTGTCCTGTGTGCTAATTATGGATTATTGTCATAGTTTTTGATATTTTGTTCTCTCCAATGGTCTGGACAAACTTACTTCTCTCATAAATCAGTAAATTATAGGGAGATGGCTTTGGGAAAATCTCCATGATGTCTTTTCTGAATGCACACATGCTGCAGGTACGCAGGTAGGATTCCAGCCCGCCCACCTTCATCCTCTAAATCCACGTCTGGATGCTCGATGTGCGCTTCAGCGTAATTATGCGGACACGACCTTCCTGTGGATCGAACCATGCTCAGAAAAAACAGGGGAGGTAAAGGAGCACGGGCTCGCTGTTCTTTCTTTCTTTCTTTCTTTCTTTCTGACCTCCCCCCCTCACCCACCTCATTCCTCCCCCCTCCCCCGCCTTTCATCTGCGCACAGTTATAATCCGACAGCGAAGAGCAAACAAAGCAAGCGGGAACGCCAGCAGGAAATGGGATCTCCACCTACGCTGTGAGGTAGGCTGACACCCAGGCTGCCTGTTCCCACAAGTCCCAGTTTACCTTATTTTATGGAGCTGTTCCCCTCCCTCCCTCCCTCCTCTGCAGTTTCTCTCAGTTCAGGGAACTTCATGGCCTCTGACAGTAAGTCACCCCACCAGAACCACCTTTTGAAACTTTTATTTTGGATAGTTTCACCCTTGAAGCTTTATATTAAAATGATTACATAATTTTCAACCAGTAAGGAAAAAACAACAACAATGACTCCGCCCCTTTTAGATTTTCACATTGCAAATGTTCAAATTTGGTTTAGTTCTAAAGTTGTGAAATTTGAAAAATACCACAACAGTCAATACGTCTGTTTTTCAAATCAAGACATTAACCCTTGTGCTATCCTAGGCACTTTACCATTGGGAGTTGGGTCATCTAGACCCACTAGACAGTGCTCTGAACCTTTTTTCTTCAATGATTTGTGATCTTCACTGGTGTCCATGGATTACATGAAATCTTTCCACCTTTATCCTGGAAGGGTGGGGTCATCTAAGATAGCACAAGGGTTAAAAAAACAAAATTTCTAAACAAGTTTCAACCGTTGTGGTTTGAGCCCATTTGAGTCTAATAAACTAAATAATATCAAGGATTGCAGTACCTGGAAAGGCCACTGTAGGCAGGTTACAAAAGGGGGCTTCAGAGCAAACTGGTGTCAAAAACATTTACGGTGCTTGTAGCTTCTATTTTATGATCATTGTCTTTTTTTAAGTGGTGAAGTCTAAAACCCTTCTGTTTTATTTTGCCCCGCCCAATAACCCCTTTTGGAACCTTTGTTGAGTTTGGTGCCCCTCCCATTTCAGGCTACACTTATTTAGTTTACAATTTATTGGGTGTTTAAAACCTTGTTTCCACTGAGCGACTTGGTCCGAGTTAGAATGGTTCAGGCAATTCGGGTGAGCATTCCCACCTAAATTTGGACTGCACCTGTACATGTGAGGTGACGCTAACAACAACAATGGAGGTCATTCAGAAGCGTATTTTTCCCAGCTTGGCTGTTTCTACGTTGCATAAACAAAGCATTTAATGTTGTTTGAGAGAAGATCGCGGGCAGTGAAGACGAATACAGCGGCTTTCTTTTGTTGTAATGACTTTCATCCAATCGCTGAGTTTAAACTGTAGCTCCGCCCTAACTGATTGGCCCAACCAACGGGGGCCAAAAAATGGTACGGTTTAGTCCGGCTCGATGGGTCCATTTTATAATGGAAATGCTCAAATTCCGAACTAGACTGGACCAGACCGGACCGTTCAATACTGTACAGTAAAGGCTGATTTCTACTGCTCCATTTGTGGTGCGTCTCGGCCGCGTTGACATAAATAAATATTGACTTACATTCCTTTTATCTCTCCTTTTTGATGTTAAGTACATTTATTAGCGTGTGAAACGTTTACCAGTTGATCAATATAGACCAGTTGATCTACATAGATCATTTTGAGCCAGAATTTAAGTAAATCGTGTCAATTTTTGGGCTTCAAGGGAGCAAATTGTGGAGTTACTTTTTATTTTAGACAGATATTTTCACTATTTGACAAAAAATGTACAAACCCTTTCCACAATTTTATAAGATAAGATAAGATAAAGATACTTTATTGATCCCAGCTTGGGAAATTCAGTTGTTGCAGCGTCGGCGTTAGGCTCAAGATACAAACTTCCACACAATAGATGACAGAGAACAAACAATCAATAGGAAAGAAACATCAGTGAATTAGCACAGTCGTATTGCATGCCACATCAGGAGAGAGAAAATAGACGGACCATAAATGACTTTATCTATTGCACATGGATGACGAGTTATAGAGTCCAATGGAGTGAGGTATGAACGATCTCCTGTAGCGGTTGGTGTGACAGTGAAGCTGCCTTAGTCTGTTGGAGAAGGAGCTCCGCTGACCGTCCAGTACAGGATGGAGAGGATGCTCAGGATTATCCATGATGGATACCAGTTTATTTAAAGTCCTCCTCTCCATCACAGATTCAAACGTGTCCATTTTGCAACCAATTACAGAGCCAGCTCTTCGGATCAATCATTTTCTTTCATTTTCTGGAAAAGTCAATCGCACTCGATTTATGTCATGCCGCAGAACTCTAACACAGACTTGCTGCAGGCAGTCCGAAAAAAAACGTGGACGTAGGAACCCAAAAGCTTTCATCGCACCAGTTGCTCAACAAGTTTTAACATCTGTGAAAGTCATCTTTGTTTTACTGGTTGCCTCAGCTGCTGTTTCCTTATATAAAACCCTATGCCCTTCAGATGATCTTTGCCTTCCTTGATATCATGACTCAGATCTGATATAACCTTGTATGTCTTAACCAACCTCAGCAGCGGGTAAATCCTTTGGGTTGCACTGGTGTGTGAAAAGTGTCAAAGTTGAGCTTTTGCAGAAAAGATGCCATGATTTAAACACCTTGTTTCCCTTATTGCACTTCCAAAGAAAATTTAGCTTCACATTAGCACATAGTAAATGGAATAAACAAGATCTACCATTCTGTCTCTACCATTTACATGGCACTTATTTGGTATAAAATACTATTCCAAATTGATTTTTTTGGTACTGAATGACTAATAAATGCTGTCAAAGAACTACATATTTTTAAACCATTAGTTTACAGGGCGTATTAAGCTAAATTAAATATTCATATAATATGATGTGGTACCCAGAATGCCTGACACGGCCAAGAGGCAGTTGATTGGTCAGTGACGTTGATGGAAAGTTTTTCTAGTGAACTGTGTTACATTTTTTTTCTAATTTCTATTGTTGTGTTCCACATTTGTTGCTTGTTTCCCCCCTAAAATGCTAACACTGTTAGCATCTAATAAACAGTCTTAAAGTTGTGCCGTTTTCTTTTTTTGTTCTTTAACCCTTTTACACCGGAGATGTCGCCGACGACACCTAAATACACATGTTCTTTAACCGTTTACACAATCAAAGTAGATCAGCTGACTGATCAGCAGAGAAAGTCAGGTTTTTGGCAATATGAAACGCTAAGTGTCGCATAACGTTAATTAACGCTAATTGCGTAAGCCGTTGAAGAGTTACAGTAGTCAAAAGAATGTTAACACTAGCTCGTTATAAAGTTTATGTCAATTTTAAAGCTAAATGCGGTTTAAGTGGTTCAAAGCTTTGTGAGGCTTCAATGAGCAACATTTACAGTACACTCATTCATGGACCTTGTGGCAAGTAGAGAGATTCACTTACACCTTTGAAAAAAAAGATAAAAACCATTAATTGTTCTTTTATTACACAGATTAGGATGTGGCTTGCTAACTTTAGCATGCTAGCTTTGACACTGGCATGCTAACAGGGCTTTTGTCTTCGGATTTCTTCGGAATTTTGAAACATTTTACTGTAAAGTGATTCTTCTTCAAATTGGAATAGATGCAGTAATAAATGTAAGCTAACAAAATAAAAAAGGAAATGTTAAGCTACAAAAGAAGACCAATTGGAAGGACCACGCTAAGTTCTAAAGGTTGCAGTTTTTTAACTGAATTTTGTTCTTGGTTTTAGACTTGATCTAACCAAGAAGACCAAGTTAGCTCTCCTTTGACTGAGAAATATGTAGAAAATGTAGAAAGTAGCTTTCCTATTTTAGCGATAGCGTGCTAGCTTTATAACTAGCATGCTAATGCTAGCTTTAAAACTAGCATGCTAGCAAGGTTCAGTCACAATTTCTTTTGGTTTCTGAGCTTTGAAACATTTTTTGTCTCGAACGTGATTACACCTCACATTGCAATGGATGCAGCAAAAAATGTAAACGAAAAATCAAACAGGAAGTGCTAACTTACAGAATAAGACAGATCATAATGATCGCTCTGTTTATGGTTTTTCATTATTTTTACAGAATTTGTTCTTGGTTTTAGATTTGATCTAACTTACAAGACCATGTTAGCTCAGGTTGGATTGAGAGTGATAACAGCAAAATTAGAATGTAGCTTATTGCGTACACTAGCATGCAAGCTTTGATACCAGCATGCTAACACAGCTCATTTATGATTTCTTTTGATTTCTTCTAAACTTTGAAACGTTTTACCTATTACATGATTTTACTTCACATTACAATGGATGCAGCAATAAATGTGAAACAAACATTAAAAAACAGAAAATGCTAAGCTGCAAAATAAGACCTATCGTAAAGACCGCGCCAAGTGCTTAAGTTCACAGGTTGTTTTTTTTTTTGGAGGTTTTAAACTTTATCCAACCAGCAAGACCCTATGAGCTCAGTTGGAATTGACAGTGATTACAACAAAACTAGAATGTAGTTTGATGCTGCACTGTGGCGTAGTGGTTAGCGCCCTTGCCTCACAGCAAGAAGGCCCCTGAATCAAGACTTGTCTGGGGGACCTGAAACAGACCTTTCTGTGTGGAGCTTGCATGTTCTCCCCTTTGCATGCGTGGGTTTTCTCTCGGGCTTCCTCCCACCGTCCAAAAACATGCATCATAGGTTAATTGGTTGCTCTAAATTGTCCATAGGTGTTAATGTGAGAGTGCATGGGTTTGGGACTGTGGCCCTGCGACAGCCTGGCAACCTGTCCAGGATCTCCCCAGCCTTCGCCCACAAAGGGAAAACATCGGATTAAAATTAAATGAATAGAATTTAGTTTACTTACTTTAGTGATAGCATGCTGGCATGATAGCATGTGGGTGTTTGTAACTAACAAACAAAAAAAATCAGGAAATGCTACAAAAGAAGACCAATGGGAACGACTTGCTTAAGTTTGTTGATTTCTTTTGAACCGTATTTGTTCTTAGCGTGAGATTTGAAGTGAGACCCTGTTAGCTCTGCTGGAATTGAGAATGACATCAACAACAACATAAATAAATATTAAATCAACTCGTCGTCACACGTAGCCCCCCAAACTCCAACAAGCCAGAGTGAGACGGTTTCTGTATGACAGCAGCAGTCTGCCTTCATTCCGTCCTGTCAATCTTTCCTTCAGAGTAGGCGTCACTTTTTTTTCTTTTTTTAATGCCCCCTCTCCTCCTCCCAGGCCTCCCAACCGTGGATGTATATCATTTGGCAGAAAGCCTCTTCGGCTGTTCGTTTAATTTCTGTAACCTCTTTTCACTCCAATTCCTCTCGTTTCCACTTATTCCTTGCAACTTTTTCTCCCCCCTCCCTTTCCTCGTCTTCTTCTTCTTCTTCTCCCCCACCCTCCCGAGAGTAGAAACACATTTCAATGACACGCCCACGCTTGGGCCTGTCAGCCCCTCACCCTGTCAGAGCACCCACGCTGCTATGCTCCCCTTCTCCCTCCCCTCCGTCTCTTCCCCTCCCCACCAACCCACATCCTCAGCACTTTGCGCTCTAAAAAAGCAGCTCTTTTCATCCAAGTTCCTCCTTTGGTGGAGAAAAAAAAAAAGGTGGAACAAGGGAGCGGCATGATTCAGTCTCCAGGCAGTGGTAGCGCCTGTCATGGAGTGTCCCTTTTCATTTACAGAGAATATGGGGAAAGGATGATGCCAAAAGCGGGAGTTAGAATAATTCAATAGCTGCCGTCTGGAGTTGGCTGCTCCTGCCGTCGTCTGCAGACCGCCGTGGACGTGACCTCGCCGGGTGGTGGAGACGTGAAAATGGAGGTGCAGCCGAAGCAGCTGAGCAGGTTTTTTTCCCTTCAGATATAGGCAGAGCACAGTCAGTTCGATGGAGGGGCCGAGTCCGTGCACGCATGTGTGTGCAGGGCTGCAGCCGGTGTGTCTTACTTTGTGTCTGTTGAGAAAGTGTGGGATGGTATGAGCGGCTTATGTCTGGCTGAACACGTGTGTGCCTGTGTGGGCGGGCAGTGTGTAGAAGGGCGATATATATATGTGTGTGTGTGTGTGTGTGTCTTTGCGCACATTATGCTCATGTGGGCGTTTTGGGCAAGGATGTGTGTGGGTGTTGGGTGCGTGGGCGGAGGTTATGTGACATACAGATAGAGACTGCAGTGTTCCTGCAGTGTGTTTATGTGTGTGAAACTTTGCTGCAGAGTGTGAAGAAGTGCAGGAACGGCTATAGGGGCCCGTCTGCCTACAAATGTGCCGGCGTGGAAATCGCCTCCCTTCACTTGCATCACTTACAACTTTAAGTTGAAATCGCCAACAGGCCAAAACACACTCTGAGAACGTGTCACGCCAGAGAGCCGCACAAAGACAAACAACAACTGCTTGCTTTCCATGTCAGCCAGATCTAACAGTAGCAGCAATTTAGATACTGCTAAACAAGCTACAACATTCAGAGATTAAAGCCAAGAATTACTTCAATAACTGTTTCTGCATAATGGGCGTCCTTTTGGAATTTACCCACAATGCACCATTCTGGGGGAAAAACAATGTTAGGCAAAGCTAGCTTAAAAAAAATATTTAAAATATGTTATACGTTTTGTTTGGGTTCATTTAAACTATTGTAAGGCATCATAATGTCGAGAAGTCCAGTTTGTTTACAAAAATGTAAGCTAAAAAGGTGAAAAGCTACGTTTGGAAGTTAAGCTAATCCTGCTTTAGCTAGGCTAATTAATAGGGTTGGTGTTGTCCCAAACGACAACAATTTAGCCTACAAATTTATTTAATGAATCCAAAACAAAATTGCGCACAAGGAAAGAATTTTAGAATAGACTTTCCAAAATGCAGTTTTACGAGTATGTGTGTTTTTAAGCTAAGCTAGCAAAACTAAATAAATATCTAAGCAGTTTTTTCTAGCTTTCTGTTGTAATAAACTGCAAACACAACGTTTGTGGTGCATTTCAAACCCCAGCAGAACAGCAAATCTGTCTTCCTGCTCTCTAAGTCAGTGGTTCAGACGGGAACAGATGAGTCAGGTCAAGGGTTAACCAACGTCACAGCACAGTGACATAACCATGTGGTGAAAACCCAACACTTTAGTGCATCAACATACCCCACTAATCATATTTGCAAATGAAATTATGTCTGAAATACCACAGATGTCATTCTCAAAAATCTGGCGACTCACTGCACCGACGACATTTGCTTAAGTTTTGAGTCTACTTCAAGAAAATGAAGCAACGACCATTTAACTGTGTTCTGAAGATGAAAACATTGATGGTTTATTGTAAAAATAAAACATTTTCTTTGCAAAAATTGTTCTGATGCAATGCATTGTGGTCTATATTTGCCAGTCTGGTGAACATTGATGCACACTGGTTTTTTGCAGAGACTTCTGGGAAATTTCTAGGGGGACCGAATTTGGGAATTGTAAATCCGGACAGCACTACAAAATGGCGAACGCACTATATAGTGCTCTATGTAGTGAGTAGTGAAGGAATTCTGACACAGCCACAATGTTGATGTTTCAAATATTTGTTTTTCAATTTAATTTGACAAAATATTGACCAAACTCATGCTAATTATTTTGTTGCTAGCATAACATTTTCAAAGTAATTATTTTTTAACAATATGCATATTTTTGTGTAACCCTTGTGCTATCCTATGGGGTCAAGATAACCATTGACGTGTTCTCCCTACCATGACAAAGGTGGATAAAGGTGGAAAGATTTAATGTAATCCATGGACACCAGTGAGGTTCACAAATCATTGAAGAAAAAAGGTTCAGCGCACTGAATAGTGGGTCTAGATGACCCAACTCCCAATGTTAACGTGCCTAAGATGTGTCTGTTGGCCACTTCACCTTAAACCTGTTTCTTAAATGTTGTTATTACTTCTTCTTAAGTTTGACATATAAAATAATCCAGACGTTATTAGAAAAGTGTTTCATTTAGAAAGATGACTTGGACCAAACTCTGGAATGTTTGGCTGCGAGGTGGAATGGCACACGCGGAGAGCTGCTACACGAGGATCATCATGCCTTTAGATTCCTCAGCTCATGCTAATAATGTCAGGCTTCATGTACTATTGTAGACATTTTGATGACGTGTCTTTATTTTCCATAAATTTATCTTTGTCTGCCTGTCGTTTAGTTGGTGTCAGTATTTGACATACAGACAGCAGGTAATGCAGTAAAACAGCTGGACTTTATGAAATCATAAATAAACAATCCATCATTTAGAAAAAAAATCTGCACAATGTTTTTATCTATTTTTTCAGACTAAAAGCGTTAAATATATTGGTGCTGCTGTGTTAATGTTTCAGACCAATTTACATATAATATTATTTATTGATTGAATTATTTTTCTCAGCATCAAATGGTTCAGTTGGTCAAAATGTTTCTAGTTTAAATAAGGAATGACAGATTTTTTTATTTCAGGCACTTTAAGCTTCTTTTCTTTAGACTATAACAGGGTTTCTGTGGCTAAATAAAGTTAATATTTGTTGAAAGTGGATTTATATTTATTTTTTCTTTTTTTATTGTTAGAAGATACAGTTTTAGGTATACTTACACAATTTTCATAGATACTAACCTAATATATTGTCACCGCAGGAGTTTGTGTGTGTGTGTGTGTGTGGGGGGGGGGTTTTAAACATTTTCTTGGTAAAAAATAATTGAGAAGCACTGCTTTAACCCAATGCATCATGGGAGATGTAGTGCAAACAGCCACAGAACGCAGACAGACTCGCGTCTCTGAGCTTCATTGTTTTGTTCCCATTTTTCACGGTCTGAATCCGGATTCTGTGGAAAGCTACACCGCTAATGACGGAACTGAGCGACTTTATGAGCAGAATCGGAACAAGGAAGTAAAGACTTTGACCACTTATGATTGGTCAGACTGATGACGTGTGATTAAGCCTCCAAGAATGATTAGTGGAGACAGTTAAAGGGGCGGGACAGACGGGGGCTGACGCTATGGCTAATTCGTGGTACCGTCATTCTTATCAAAATGTCTTTAATAAATTCAAATAAACACAAAGAAAAGTCTGTTATGGTCTTTCATATTCCCAACTACTCAGTGTTTTATCAGGGCCTGTTTGGATGAACATAGACTGATATCCTGGAGATGGGAAATGGTTTTAGATCAGTTAATTCCCACGGCACACTACTGTGCCACACTGGTTGAAAAACACTGATTTAGATCACCTCGCTCCCAATGTCAAAGTGCATGCTAATAAACATGCTAATCCTTTTCAGCTAGCATGAAATGTTCCCCACAATGTTTAGCTTTTCCTTCTTCTTTTTCAAATTTTTCAACTTTTTAAAACATGCGGGGAACATGTTTTTGGCCATCATGAAATTGTTTCAAAATTTTTCAACAAACTATTTTAAATTTTTTCATGCTAACCTTTTTCTTTGGCTAGCATGAAAGACTTTACCCCAGGTGCATCCTGGTTATATCTGAGTCACCAGCTGGCTCTACAAAGGTAAAGCAATAAAATAGGGACAAAAATGTAAAATAGGAGACTTTTAGAAGAGAAACATGTCAAAAAGTCTGTGTCTTGTCTTCTAACACCAGGGTTACTAATTCACATAGTTCTCTTACTCAGAACAGAAGACATTGACAGAACAAACAGGCTTTTACGGAACCTGTGGCATGACAAAAACCTTAGTTCCTTTAATACTTCTGGGAAAGACGCTGCTCCCTTTACAGGCAGAACTTTTCCTCCTAGCATGACAGTTAGCAGAATCTGGCAAATTATTTGGGGTTTAAAAGTGTTTGAAAGCCCTTTTTACCACAAAAGTGAATAAGTTTAGTGTTTTAGCACAGAAGTGAACCAACAATTTTCTTATCCTCTCTTTGGTGTGTAATCCAAAAAATCTGGAATGAGATGGACGACGCAAGAACTATAGGGTTAAAAAAAAACACCAACGGGTTCATCAAAAAGCCACTGGACCTTTTCAGTCACACTTAGTCTGAATGGAAAGGTGTACTTTTTGATCGCCTGGAGATGAGTCAGCGCGGAAAGTGGGCTTCGTTTGTGGCAGAGCGGCCTTGTGGTCGCAAAGCCTGAGGTGCAGCTGAAAGGTTAGACGGCTGTGAGAGCCAACCTGTCGAACAGCATTCACATGTCGCTGGTGATTCGCCTTTGAACGCAGCTCTGCATCACCATCGGGGCGCAGTGTTCACACACATCATCAAACCAAAAACCATACTTTTATTTGTTTATTTTTTGGTTTGATCCAGAAAATCTTTAAAGCTTTGTCCTCCTAAATTCAAGAAATCCTTAGCGTTATGCAACAGAAGCTGTGGCAACATCTTTTTCCTGCCAGCTTAGCTCCTCTGTTGTATTTTGGGAACATTTCGAGGTGTTAAATGACACAAAGACACCTTGACGACGCACATCGTCTGCAGGTTTTTTTTTTAAACTTTTTAGACACTTTAACACAAAACACGCCAAATATTTGTTTAACAAGGAAAATTTGCTGAAATTAATCCAGCGAAACCTAAATGTAGCAAGCAGAACAAAAGCTCTGTACTTCAAATAATTTCCCACAAATTCCACAATTCTTCCAGATGCTTATTTTGTTCAGACTTGTATGCTCATAACTGAATGAACCTGAAAAAGATGACACAAAATCCTTCCAACCCTTTCCGCAACGGTTGAAGAGTTATAGTAGTTTGTCGGCACTGAAGTTAGACAAGCGTAACCTGTCTTATGGTTTAGCAATCATCTGATGTGGCGTAAGCATCTTACTAGGGATCTAATCTGATGAGGCGCCATCAGATGCGTGAAACCAGAAGGAGGCGCATGACACGCTGGAGAGCCAGGTCCCGACCAACTGAAGGACACAGAGAAACACGGCTGGCCTGAACTTTGAGCTTTCTGCCTTGGAAACCCAAATCTGGAAGACCAGAGGTCACAAAGGGATTCAAAAAGACAATTTTTCACAAAATCAAGCAAATGAGCGCTGGAGCGTAAAATTCAAACAAAAAGCATTTTATTGATTGTTTTACTTGTTAAACTATAGATCTAAAGGTTCATTTGGGCTACTCCATTATTCTACACAAATAAACGGATGGGTGGAGGTCAAAGGGTAAATGGCGTATACTTACATAGTGCTTTACCACCTTCATAGGAGGCCTAAAGTGCTATGCAGTCACAGTCCCATTCACTCACTGATGGCCACTCCGCTGACAAACACTGACCAAGGTGGGAACCGAACCTGTGACCTTCTGATCAGAGGTCAACCGCTCCTCCGCTGCACAACAACCCATTAAGACCAGAATGACACCAAGAGACAGATTAGGGACATAAAACTAAAAGGAAAACACAGCCTTTTCACTTCACAAGCAAAAATTTTGTGGAAAAAGGTCGAAAATTCCAGGAACTTTACTAACTTAACGCTAACACGTTATCCGAAACCACGAGTGAAAAAACTTTGGTTGTTTCCACTTTGGTTGTTTCACTAGAAAAATGGTTTAGTAACTTATGGGGAGCGGCAGGAGTTCATCAGAAATTAGAGTTGTGGTCGTTGGGGCAATAACTGAGAGGTCTCTGTTTATATGCTCTCCCGCTAGCTTACAGCCCCCTCACCTCCCCAACTCAACATTACCGGTGCAAGGAAAATCGCGAGCAATATCAGAGCTATCCAGCCGTACAGTTCGGAGCCAGATGGATCCGGTCGACTGCAAGTGGATGCATCAGAATTAGTCGAAGCAGGGAGCTTAAGTCCCGCTCCCCATATCTTCTAATACAATCGTTTGAAAACGTTTGAACAAAGAAATGCTCAGAAATGCTCACATAAAGACAGTTGTCCTCCATCATCTGAAAAATACATGTTAAAAACAGGTTTTTTTATTGGAATGTGTCCTTAAATTGTACAACCAAAAGTGTAATTTGAGACTATGAGGACACCTTTTGACTGCAACCTAATCTCCGTTAAGATGAGAAGAGCATTATGGGTATTCGAGAGCAGAACAGGGACTTCAGATGACGCTGAAGGGTCAGTTTTGTTTTCTTTCAAAAAGAGGTGACCTTTGCGTGCATATGCACCAATCGGCTTCCCACCTGCATGCTGAGCTTTGCATTCTGGGGGTTTTTGCTGCAGCCCCCCACCCGCCCCCCCCACTGACTAGCAGCGAGCTGACGTGGAGGGGATTTGCCCGTTTTTGGACCACGGAGTACCGGCCTCAGCGACCCCCACCCCACTTCGCCGCCCACGGCGCCTTCACCCTGAGAGCTGCTGACGTCTGACACGTCTGCTATCTCAAGCGAGGGCCGCCGCCCCCTCTGCCGCCACCACACTCTGCAGTCAGAGAGAAACCAGCAGCCCCAGTGTGGTGAACCCGCCTCAGCTCCCGTGTGTTGAGTCTGTTAAGGGTTATGTTCCGGGGTTATGACTTTACCGCCTTCAAAGGGGGCCGATTTGTGACAAAAGAAGAAGGGGAGAGGAAAAAAAAAAGTCTGCAGGAAAGTGAAGCAAACCTGCTCGAAATGATTAAACAATGCGAGCTGCAAAGAGTGTGGAGCAAAGTTGAGGCTGGCTTTGAAGTGAAGCCACACATTTTGCATGATTATTGCTGTTAAGTTTTTGATCTGGAGCCAGCAGGCACGAAAACAGCAGCAGCTTGGGATTAGTCCCCCCCCCACTCACACGCCTACCTTGCCAGCATAAGTCCCTGACTCAATTAGGAAAAGAAAAAAAACACACACACACACATCTGCAACTTAGGGCTCCTCACGCACAAGTACCCACACAGCCTGCCCACATTGGCGTATCGCAACCGGCATCGCTTTAATCGCCAACAAGCGCTCAGGGATTTGTCTTTAATGCAGAGACGAGCGGACGGCGCCACGACACGAGGGCTTCCTGTTTTCTTTATTTATTCTGAACCGGATCCACAGAGACTCACAACCTGCAGACGGATCGCACAAAGTTAAACCGCTGAGCGTTCATGGACGGAAGACACTAACCGATACACCTCACCGAAACTTCACGCAAACATTTGACTATATATCTGTCAGAAATCTAACTTTTTTTCATCTATTTGGGTTGAGAAAATAAACATTTTCAGACTCTTATACTTGTAGAAATGCACCACATGTCTGGAATTTAGCCGTGTTGCAGTTGTGGCCATCTTGGCAGGATATGACATCACTCAATCTGTCCTTAAATGGGCCAGTGGAGAGTCAACCGACCGAAATCCACCCCACTCCAACATTTATAGAAATAAAGACTCGATAAACACCAGTAATCAGATTACTATCAGAGATAGGTATTGATTGTTGTCAGAGAACTGGACCGAGAAAGTGTGACATCAGAAAAAAAATAAATGGCTACCTTCCGGCTCCAACTAAATGAAATCAATTTAGGTGTCACTTTTTTGTCGACATACTGGAGCCAGACAACGTCAAGTGAGCAGTGATTGGTCTGTGGAAGGTGTGAGTCATCTTTTCTATGGCAACTACTTTCACCAATCAGGAGTGAGCTGGTTGGACGCCGCTGCCACCTGAAAGCGATTTAGGCAGAATGTATCAAAAGTTTTGAATGTTTGATGGGAGACCACCTAATTTTATTGAGACATCTGATTTACCCGTTTATAACTTGAATAACTTGCGATAAAGAAAAGAAAAAATCCTGGAAACTAATTCGGATTAGCAAGAAAATATTAAGAAAAATGTATCAGATCAACGATGGTTATTCTGACCAATAGAATGGCGGAGTAACAGCTGTTTATTTCCTCTATAGAAGTCTATCAGAGTTGGCCAGTGGGTACTTCCTGTTTGGAACACCAGGGGGGCGGAGCCAGTCAGTCCAGTCAATGATATGTATTTCTTTTGACTACCAAAACTTTTCAACTGTTTTTGTAATTAACGTAACTCCAATGAACTCGGTAGAGGAAAAAAGTGGCTTTGCATGGTTACGTGACACGTTAGCAATGTGTAGCATATCGGTGCGTTCCTGAGGTGTCACTAGCAACATTTCTGGGCTTATAGGGGTTGTTATAGCCATCCTAGCAGGATATGACATCACTCAATCTGTCCTTAAATGGGCCAATAGGAGAGTCAACCGGCCCAAATCCGGCCCCGCTACGACATTTTTAGAAATAAAGACACGCTAAACACCAGTAATCAGAGACAGGGGGTATTTTAGGGTAAGGGGTCACTTTCAAACAAATGTAACTAGTAATCTGTAATAGTGTGCAATAATGTATTAAGTATTAAGTAACTGTACACTATTGTCTGTGAGGGAAACACAAGGATCAACTGTAACTTTCAGGGAGTTATAAATTAGCATTAAAAATATTTTAGCTAGGATCATTATAACTCTGAGCAAAACAATATTGTGACTTTGCATAATTCCCTAGAATTTGTAATCACTTTAAAACAATCAAGAAATAAAAAACACGCATGACAGATTTTGTCTTTTTTATCGAACAATGACAACATTATTGCAGCACAAAGACTTAATTGCGCAACATGTGCAATTTGACTACTTGTTTATATATAGTTTTAAAAATCGTGTTGCCTCATTGCACTACGATGGAATGTAAATCCTTCAAAAAACCGCAAACTTCCTTCAGGGGTTTGTGCAGCTGGAAGCAGGAATTCCCATTTATTCCCAGCAAATATTTGCATCGAGAGGAAGCGACAGAGGGGAATTTGAAAAGTGAAAATCGAACTTTTGCTTGAGGCTGATCCGGTTCTGCGCCCTCAGGAGAACCCTGCCCCCGCGGAAGCAGATCGACCTCTGGGATTCACCTCTGAAGAGGAACTTCCTCCAAAAATAAAAGTCAGATCCAGCTTCACGGTCCTTGATTCTGTTTCCTCCTCGCGTCGGCAGAAGTGGGAATGTCAGAGGAGAGGCTGAAGCAGACGGGAACACGATGACGGATCGGGAATGCTGACGTAGACAAAATGTCGCCTCTGTCGCTTATCGAGATCAGTTTAATAAATGCTTCTGTAGGAAAATGAGCGGATATTAACCTGAACATCGTTCCGCATCAATGTCGTACGGACTGGTTTTTCCGTGAAAGCTCTGACTCAGACTTTAATATTGAGTTGCCTCACACGCTGCGACTCATTTGTTGCCGGGAGAGGCTGCTTCAATACGCGGCGTGTTAAACCTCGAACCATTTGTACTCTGCTCCTATAGTTAGTACACATCATGAAATCTAGACAGGAGAATAGAGGGAAGGGTTCAAACCCAGCGAAACTAAGATTAAGCCAATGGAGATAAAAATGATAAACCTGTCGACTGGGGGCGCGTGAAAGCAAAGTGAGGGGCCTCACCTGTCAATCAAACACGTTCAGCAAATCTAAAAAACAGATAGTTTCAAAAAGTTCTCTCTGTTCTGCCATGATTAGTAAATAAGTTGTATCTCTTGTTTCATTTTATGGCCCCTCCAATTTTGACCCCTCCCCTGAGGGGGCGGGGCCAAATCTGAAACCATTTGGTAGTTTAATTCCTCTGACACACACTGTTCTTGAATGCGCGGTTAAGCCTGTGGTGTTCACACTGCACTTTCAACATCGCTAGGAAGACGCTTCAATAAGACGCTAGGAATTGTTGAAGTGGTGCAGCCTTTTTCTTTCACAGCTCTATTCCGATATATGAAAGACTTGCCGCCACAGAATTCTGGCCAAGCAAAAATCGCAATTATAAATTCCTTCGCCATGATTAATTTTCAAACAGTCGGAACTTCCATGTTTTGAAAGGGACGCCATCCAAATCCAAGTCCCTGATTGGTCAAAGGTTAAACTTTCAACGTCCATTCAATGGCCGTTTATATGCAGAGCACCTAGAGTTCGCAAGTTTGCGTGCAAAACGGGCATTTATGCGTGTTTACGTAGACTTCTCATTGGAAGTGGCGCTGGGTCTCATTTTTAGTGGCTTTGGCGGGACCCGATTGAGGATTTCAACCCATGACCTACCAATGTGTTACAAAAGTTTTTGACACTAAGGTAAACAAAAGTAATTTTTGTTGCTGACTTTTTTACATGATAGTCAAAGGGATTATTTTAAACCGATCTCTAGTGGTCATTTGAGGAACTGCAACAGATTGGCCTTAAATGCAGTAGCGGAATGTTTTTAGTCTTTCCTTTGGTCGGACATGTTGGTATCATCTCATCTCAGGAAGAGCTGAAGCACAACTGAGAGGGAGGGGCGGAGCCTATAGGAGGCAAACGCTCATTTAGTGGATGACAACAGCTGATTGGATCACCTATGTCTGTCAGGTTTTTTGTTTGTTTTTTGCTTCCCCATACTGACCTCATGATGAACAGGTCGCCCAGATGGCACTTCATTTGGGGGTTTCCATGACAACGAACCTCTGAAGTTCCACTGCTCGGACACGGTTCCTCCCTCAGAAGAGGAGAAAATCATTTGAAAAACAAAAGTTCTGTGACTTTCAGGAGATTCAGAACGCACCCCTCCTACCCCGTCCTCCCCCCTGCTGTTCCGGCTCTGCAGGCTGCGGGGGCCGGGGGAGGGCCCGGGCGGGGCAGAAACCGGGCCGGCCCGCTGAGCCGCTGGGCTCCCAGGCGCCCACGGAGGCCCGGCTGAGTGGGCGTCATCTATGGAGCGTTTGATCCAGACCAGGACAAACGGTCCCCCTGTTGCAGAGGAGCTGCAGCGTCCTTCCATCAAGCCCTTAACAATACCGCCGTTTTCCTCCGCTCTGCAATGAATTGTGGGTTCAGAAAACTCTATGCTTCTGCAACAGTGACGCAGATGCACAGACAAAAGGTGGAGCGTCGATCAGCTCCTAATGTGAAGAGCAGAAGAGTGGTTTTGCTTTGGTGGGATGGCAGCCTCTCTCCTTTGAAGATCAAGCGGCGGTGTCAAGGCGGTGGCAGTGGCTACAGCGTGGGAGAAAGGTCACAGCGGCATCCCCATGAAACTCCCGGTGAAGCCGTTTGTGCGCCGCTGAGGAGGTGTCCCAAACGAGCACCTGCACTTGTTTGTCAAAAAAACAAACAAAAAAATCTTCTGGCTTTGGACCAATCCTGACGGGAACTGTCTCAAAGCTATGAGGGAGTGTCTAAATTTCCCTCAAATGACCTTAAATCCAAAATGAGGTGACTCAAACATCCCAAAATTATTTTATAATCAACCTGTTGCAAAAATGTTGCCGTAGCAACCAAACAAAATTGCATGTTAGAGATGCAAGCATCAAAAATGTGCTTAACGAGAAAAAAAGGAGTGTTATTTGAATGGAGATGTAAAAATAGTCCCCTTGAAAAGAAAGATTTAAAACGCATTATTTTGTTAAACTATTGCTATTATACTGGTTGCTAGGGAAAAGTGTGAAAAAAGAATTGACATAAAGACCCTAAACTCTCTAAATATGTTTTATCAGAACAAAATGCTACAAAAAGTCTATGGTTGCTATGGAGTATCACCCTAATGGTAGCTGGTGGTTTTGATCAAAATATGAATCTGTGGTTTCTAAGATATCTATCTAAGATAGCACAAAGGGTTAAGTTATACATGGGTGGTATATGCTCAAAAAGTCCATTAGACGTATGTAGAACGGCTGTGGAAAGCCACAAATTTGCATCTCGCAAAAATCTATATTACGTAAGATGCACGTAGTAAATGCAAATAAACTACATAAAATATGTGTAAACTGCGTAACTCTATACCAACCAAAAATTTTGAACAGCTCAAAATCGAATTCACGTAAAAGTCCTTGACGGACGTCAACGCACATTGACGAATGACGAACGCGAGAAACACTTAGAGATGATCACGCGTGGATCACGAAAGACCAAAACAGAAGTGTTTGTTTAGTAACAGTTCCTGGTTTTATGTCCTGCCAGTTTAGTCGGGGAGTGTGGTTCATTTTCACGTAGGGGGCCTCTCAACCGTTGGGTTACAAACTGGATAGGCTGTCACTTTATGGGTTATGGAAGACGGAACACCAGTGGTGTTTGGGAAACTGCAGGTTTTTTTCTTCCCCAAACCAACAGAAACCAACGGAAGCGTCTCTTCAAGGAGATGCTTTGCTGCAGACGCAAAGAAAAGACACATTTGCAGTGAGACAACATCAATAGACCTGCATGTTCTCACCTTGGCACAGATGTGCTCCATCTGACAGCAGCATCTGCTGGAAGCCGCAGATACCCGAGCATCTGGAAAAAAAAAAGGAGGTTTTTGTTGTAATTATCCAGTTAGTAACACTTCACTCTGCAGCTCGCTCTCATCTCACGGTAATTATCATCATAATCCCTCATTAACCACACTTCAGAGCCGCACTGCAGCTCGCCGCCAGCCCGCTCTCATTGTTTTTTAATGATTCAGAATTCCTGTCCATTATAGGCACTTTGTGTGCTCTCTAATCCCCATCATCAGGGTTTAGATACACAGGAAGGTTTGGATTCTCTCGGCTCCTCTCCCTCGTGGCTCTGCGTCAAACGTCGACTCTGAAGGGCGGGAAACAGGCAGCTGAGCACCAGAGAGCATCCCGCCTGAAAAGCAAAAAAAGAAAATTGGGAGACGGCATTGTGACCGCTGGATGGAACTGTTCATTTGCTCCCTCGATAATGGCGCGTGTCATTTCCAAATGTGATTACGCACACAGAAAGGGCCGCTTGTAATGTGCTTAAGACGTTCTAAAATACATCCTGGTGTCTGCACGGTGTGAAGCGAGAGAAAGAAGAAGGAAAACCAGGGCCCGAGGGAAAGCTGAGATACGAAAAAAAAAACCACAGGGGGACCCGGCGGGGCTCCTGAGGAACGCCGGAATTTGTACAAAGACAGAACACATCGCAGTTTATCACACAGCCGGAGGGACGAGAGCAGGGGATTCCTGACAGCCGTCTGCACTGTCCGCCCTGCACCTTACTGTGAAGCGCAAAGAAGCTGCTTTGGAATCTGCTGCGACTCGACAGTAGGCTATGTTTACGTTGCCAGCGGCAACAGACGATCCACTTCAGATGAAAACAAAATGTATCTAAACATTGACGCAAGTCTCTTCGACTGTTTTCAGGCTCTACGTACTAAACGCGTGGTTTAACTTTGACCAATCAGCGACTCAGATTTGGTGGTGACCTTTTACGATGGCGTCCGTTTTAATTCATGAAAGTGCCAACCGTTTGAAAATTGATCAAGAAGAAGAAATTTATGATTGCGGTTTGCGTTCGGCCGGAATTCTGCGACATATATCAGAGCAGAGTTGTGAAAGAGACCTCTTCCAACTGTAAGTGCCGGACGTGCGCTACAGCAGAAAGAGCAGAGAAGAGAAAACAAAGAAGAAGCCCCCCCCCCCCCCCCCCGCTTGTCCAGTGTGAACATAGTGGGCTATACTTGCAATTAACCCTTGTGCTATCCTAGGCACTTTACCGTTGAGATTAGGGTCATTTAGACCCACTAGACAGTGCTCTGAACCTTTTTCCTTCAATGATTTGTGATCTTCACTGGTGTCCATGGATTACATGAAATCTTTCCACCTTTATCCACCTTTGTCATGGTAGGGAGAACACGTCAATGTAAAGGCCTGTTCACACCAGGGCGAATACCGCCCGCGATATTCGCCAACATTTAAGGCCTCGTGACTAAACAAAGGGCACCAATGTGAGTGTACACACTGACGCGAAAAAACGCCACGCGTCAAAGCGTCACTTTTTAAAAAACGCCTCCGGTTCGTTTTTTTTTTTTGACGCGCCGCGTCGAAATCTATTCGACCAATGAGAATGGCGCTTTTGCACACGTGTCTGGAGCTTCTGAAGTTACAGTAAAACACAACTTGGAGCCGCTCAAACACAAAACTGTCTTGCTGAGCACACATACCAGTGAAGAAGATAGACGCCAAGTAGCGTCTACACTGCCGCGAAGAAATAATGACGGACATTCTAAAATATCCCCGAACCAAGCACCAATTGGAGCTACTGGTGCTGGAAATATTCATGTTTTCTTTGTTTGATTCTGACAATCGCGTAAATACTTGCTCTCTTCTTCGGAGTGAAAAGCGACTTTAAGAAGCGTAAAGTTGCACAGCGCCACCTTGTGTACAGGAGTATTTCTGTTTACATTAAGCGCCATCTAACGACAGGGAATGAAATTGCATGTTCACTCGGCTCATCGTCAGCGAAAATCGCCTGGGTGTGAACACAAAAAACGTGGCGAAAAACGCTGGCGAAAAATTCCTGGCGAATATTTGTCCCGGTGTGTACGGGCCTTAAGGGTGGGGTCATCTGGACCCCCTAAGATAGCACAAGGGTTATGCAAATGCACCTCTTTCATGACATTTTCCCCTGTAATGTCAAACCATCAGGTCTGCTAGCATTTAAATGCAGCGTCTAAACAGCTCTTGCTTTGTTCTAAAACGACCACTACTACACTGCAACGATAAAAGTCTTTTTTTTTTCTCCAGAAATTCCTCTCTTGTTTCAAAGCGGTGATGTAAACAGAGCTAAAAGCGGCCCGCCTGGTCGAAAATAAAAGGAGCCTGAATCCAAATGGAGAATGAGAGGCGTGCAGACGGAGAGTCTGCAGCTTCCTGCCAGTAACGAGGGCCCGCCGTGGCCTCCGCTCTGACTCAGGTGGTCTCCATTGTAGCGCTGCAGGGGGGGGGGGGCGACCGGGGCAGTCTGGGGCATTTTTGCTGGGCTCATCTTCAACACACGACCTGATGTCTTCGGTTTGGTCAAGAGTGAAAAACCTGCTGCAGGCAAAGACATTGCAGTGTGTGGCTTCAGCTTCACATCATCAGAGCTGTCAATAAAGTTTTTTAAAAGTTTTTCATTGACTGGATTCTGACAGTTGTATGTATTTTTTTTTCAAAGCAAAATTGATCATCCAGTCTACTAAATATTTCTTTCAGATAAAAACAGTTTTTGCTGATTCTTCTGTATCAATAAAACAAACAAAAGTCTGAAAATGTTTATTTTTATCAGCTAATAAGCTGAAAAATCAATATATCCTCTAGACTTAGAAATATGAAATCCGTTTGGGATCAATTCCAAACAATTATTTTGATCTTGATGTTTTTTTAGAGAAGAACCTGAACATGTAGAAGATCTCACCCACATGGACATCAGAGGTCACATCGGTTTTTATTAGAGAACAACAATTTGGGGTGAAAGTCGTTCAATTATAGCTTCAAATTCAAACAACTTAAATGATCCCTGAGGTGCAATTACTTTGAAGGAGCATCAATCAGCTTAACCAAACAAAAAAGTATTGACATTGCATAGACCCTTTATTAAAAGAAAGAAACAATACCATACTTCATTGATACAAAGAGAGGCACAAACTCATATGAGTCAGCTTTTGGAAAACATAAAACTTAATGTATTTCAAAATAAAAGTGGAGTTTTGATTGGTTACAAACCTAGAAGTGCTTTCACACTGAGCTGTTTCGGATGGAAGGGATTATCGAACAGAACAGAACTAAGAAAACGGTACGACCGAATATAAGGGGCTGCAGGAAAAAAGAACGAAAAAAAGTCGTAAAACTGAACGAAAAAAGTTGTAATTTTACGAGAATTAAGTCCTAACAATATGAGAAAAAAAGGTAAAATATTTAAAGAATAATGTTCACCCATGACAAATAGTTATAATTTTCCAAAAATGAAATCGTAGAATTATGAAAAAAAAGTTAATATTTTTAGAGAATAAATGTACAATTTTATTAGTTTTACACTGATAAACACATAAAAATAAATAAATCGTAATTTTAAGAGAATAAAAGTTTATTCTTAAACGTTGGACCATTACAGCTAATCCAAAGTTCGTAGTCTACGAATTCTAAAACACTGTACAAAAAGTATTTGATAAAAAAATTACAAGAATAAAATTGTCTATGAAGAAAAAAAAATGTAATTTTATGAGAATGAAATTTTTGAATTTGGTGAAAATGTCAATCTTTTACGTGAATAAAGTTATTATTAATACGTTAAAGGTTTCAAATTTACAACAATACGGTCGTAAAATTATGAGAAATAATTTGTAATATTACAAAAATATAATTTTTGAATTAGGAGGAAAAGGTAATATTTTACGAGAATAATGTTATAATTTGATAAGGTATACCTTAAACGTTTAGGTGATTATTCATCCACTTAAGAGGAAAAAGTCTGTTTAGTGAGAAAAAAAAGAATCACCAAAATAACGTACGTAGAAGAACAGTACGGAAGTTCAGATGCATTATGGGACAAGGATTCTTATGATCAACTATCACCATCAGTGGCTGCATTGATTGATTAAGCTGGCACGTAATACGGATGGAGACTACACAGACATTTTATTTAAATAAAAAAAGCATGGCCTTTTCCTTGTTAAATTACAAATTGTTTTTCTCATAATTTTATTACTTTAGTCTATTAAAAAGTTGAGTTTATTCTCATTTCTTCTTTTTTGTCTCTCTTTTGTCAATTTCCATGCGGTAACCTCCCAAATGGATAAATAAAGTTGTCTGTCTGTCTGTCTGTCTGTCTGTCTGTCTGTCTGTCTGTCTGTCTGTCTGTCTGTCTATCTATCTATCTATCTATCATAATTCTATGACTTTTTTTCCTCGTAAATTAGAGACTTTGTTCTCAGTTCTTTGATTCCCTCCCCTCTTGCTTTCCAAAGAGGAAGTACCTGCAGATTCTTGCTCCTGACACTTGTTTTAGAACATGTTCTTGAAAATCCTTGTTTTTTTTCATGATATTTTGTCTGTAGTGCAATTTATTCAACTTATAAACTGACCAATCCAATGCCTCAAAAAGATTTGGGGTTTCACGTCCAAAATTTAAAGCAGATTTCGTGTAGCCTGCTTTTAAAATGGTAGGGGTGTGGGCTTCCAACAAGCACACTTCTGATTGGGGAGAGTGGTTGCCGTAGAAACGAAGACTCAGAACGACTCGGACCAATCACTGCCCAATGACAGATTGTCTGGTTCCAACATGACAGCGACTGGATTGCTTAAAAAGAGGCAACTTTTGGTTGGAGCCGGAAGGATGGTCATCCACTCGGTCCAGTTCTCAACAGTCAATGATTCTGAATGACGATCTATTGATAGTAAATCATTCCGTCACTCAAGTAGTAGGGATAGGCTCCAGCAACCCTGTGACCCCTAAAAGGGATTCAGGAGTTTCAGAAAATGGACGGATGGATCTCAGGCCAAAAGTTTCCTCGCACCTTTTCTGAGGCATGAAGACGACTCTGAACACCTGTCAGTGGTTTCATTCAAGTTTTCCTCCTTGACCTTTACTGAGACTCTGCTGCTGGTAGAGGTGGTGGTGGGGTGTCGGTCATCACCTTTCCTTTTCCAACAAAAATGAGTCGAAATTCTGAAGTGGTTGCAAGTATGAATCCTAGTAATACTTCCTGCCATTTGCAGGTGGATATGGGACGTCTGGGGGCAAAGAAAATGTGGCCCGCAGGAAATATCAAAGTCGCAGATCGCTCAGTTAACCTGTAGAACGAAAATGTTCATGTGCACGTTTTCTTTTTTCTATAGACATGCCACAAGCAACAGGTCATAGCTGACGCATGTTATGGTACATAAGGGGGAAGTAGAGGGAGATGATTTACCAAGTCAGTAAGGAACTAGTACTCGCACCTGCGACTAGAGTATCGCATAAAGGACATCATCCGACAGCATCATCGATACGTCATAAGTGCGTATAACATTCATTAGCCTTATGAATACTTCATGAAACACATACTACACGCATGACAATGGTACATACCATTTCACTGACCTCCTTTAAGGTGGTCGTACGAGGCTCAAGAGAACTGTCAGACACTCCTGCGCTCCCCTTAAGGCTCATTACTACTGGTCGGTCCGTGGTAAGTCTCATGAACCAGTCAGAATGTTTGCATCACCTCCATCACGTCTGCGTCCGCAGTCCAGCCGTCCGCAACGCAGGAGTTTTACTACCAGTGTGTCAACGCGTCTGTTTTTATTTCATATTAACGCGATTACGCACGTCAACACCGCCAATAGAACAGTGTCTGAGCCATAGACTACACAAGTTTAATCTTGAAATACAAAAAAACAAATGTGCATTTAACAAGGACTTGGTCAGACAGGAGAGGGCAAGGGACCAACCGCTAAAGTTTGCTGGTTGACGCGGGGATAGCGGCGGAAAGGGGAGGACGGGACGGACAGGAGACGCAACAGAGTCAGTGTAAACTAACTGGCGGTCTTGAGACGGACTCCCCACGGAATGGAAACACACCACAGACAGACTTAAGTAAATTCGGGGTAGAGGTGCGGCTGGTCTGGTCTAAGACCCTCCATAGACAACCCAGAAACTAGCAAAGCCCGTACAGGCGCCTGCGACCATGGAGCCACAAAGCTGGGATTTCAGTCCGATTGGGAATAACTGACTAGACCCGCCTGATGATCCGTGCAGTTGATCTTTGAGGAGCTCTGGAGAACAAACAGTTGTTGACTCGTCTCCACGGATATCAGCGAGGCGGCTCAGTTTTATTATTATTTTTTTATGACAGCACGCAGTCTGGTTTTTGAGGAAGCCTATTACTGTCCTCCCACTCACACCCATCAGTAGCAGGCGCACCATGACCTCAATAACCCTCCACTCACACACAACCACAGAGCCCCAAGTCATGCGCTGGAGCGCTACTGCCATCAAGTGGCCGCTGTCAGCCACTGCAGGCACTAAAATTTTGACATTTCCAGGTTTACAGACCAAAAAAACAAACAAAAATCTTTTATTTGGAGACTCATACGCTTAAATATTTGTTTAACAGATTTTTTTCTGAAAAAAACAAACAACAAATCCCTTTTTAGTCTTTTTCCAAAAAAATCCTTTAATCATCTGTGCAACAAGACAATGAACAGAGTTCATCTTAAGGCTTTCCTCCACAGAAACGCTGAATACTGGGAACCTTTTGGCATGAAGTGGAGAGGCGAGTCCGCGCGGGCGTTGGCAGTTTGAACAGTAGGAATCGGGCGGCGTTAAAGACGGATCTCCGTAGGAGTGCCGCACACAAGAAAACTTCAGATTAAGAGGCTTAAAAAGACGCCTTCAAGTCCAGAATCTCCCTGATAAAATGTGTAAGGGAAAAAAAAAAAAAAGATGCTGCTGAATTCTTCTTTTTGTTGTTGTCAGCGTTTGCAAAGCAAATCCACACTGGAGTGTTTCTACAGCAGCTTTAAAGATCCACGAGGCACTTTTCACTCTCAAATACTTTCGGGTCGGCCCCAGAATCAAACAAAAACGTTTGATGTCTGTTTAGCGTTTAGGTTTTTTGAAAAATAAAAGCATTTTTTTAAGGAAAAAATGCTAATTTCTGAACCGTATTTAACCTGCTTCGTTTCCTGAAAAAGTGTCTAAATACAAACTAAACGTCAAAAAAATGAACTCCTTGGACATTGAATTGTATTTGTCGACTGTTCCTTCCCTACAGTAAATGAAGGTTAAAGCCGAGTCAGCTTTGATGCTTCCACCATACGGGCGCAGCGTCATGTTTCTGGATCAAAGTGCTGAGTCATTGAAGCAACACTCCGCTAAATTTGAGGGAAACCGGGTTAAATAGCTTATAAAGAGGCGTGTTTGACCTTTACGGATCAGACCAGGCAAAACGATGAAAATAAAGAGGGGGGGGGGGGACTTCCGCTTCGCAACCCAAACAAACCCGCAAAAATTCAAATAAATAACTTAAATCCCAATAATTTCACTCCGCAGATTTCCACGTCTTAATCATCGGTATAAATACAGAGTTTTGATTCGTCTCCTTGATGGAGGTCAGCTCAAGTGTCGCCGTGTGTCCTCCTCTATGAAGGAGGGGTTCTCCTTCGGCCCGCCTCCCTCTGAGGAGGGCGGGGTTTGGTCCGTCGGTTGTGAGTCGTCGTTGCTTCTTTGTAGTTCCTGTTGGCCGCCGCTCGCCCTTGGCGCCTCCTGGGTTTCAGGCGGGGCCTGATCAGTCACCTAGCAATAAAAAAAAAAAGGAAAGTGTTTAAAAGATTATGAAAAAATGAAACATTAAAATATGTTTTTTTGGTTTTGATATTTAAAATGTATAAATTCTATCCATTTCCAGACTTTTAAGGAAGCCTTTCTTTGTGCCACAAACACGTTTTGGTGCTTCTAGCCCGTTTCTCAGGGGAAATCCTGCCAGCTGCTGTCTTTTCAGCACCTTTTTCAGGAAGCAGAAGGATGGAAAATGTGTGCTGGTTTGAAACCGGGATGAGGTTATAATCTGTTGAACTGACTTTCTTCCCTAAAAGGTTTCCAAGGAACCCTTCAGATTCTCCTGAAAGTTTATGAAAACTGGAATAAATCGAAAAGAAAGCTTCTTTTCATGAGGTCGTCATGGTAACTGGGTAGATTTACAGCTGTAAAAAAGCAACTTTCTGACAAACTTCTATGTGGTCACTTTGATGATCTTGAATCTTACAGCCTTGGGGAACTTCAACTCATTTGCGTCATTTATGTTGTCATGGTAACTTTTACCCCCAGAATTTGGTTCATCTGCCGTTTTTTTCAGACTAGGAATCGTTTTGTTTCAGGTTGTTGCTCCTCCTATCACGGGTTCAGGCGAGGCCTTCAGGGCCGACTCCACCGTGGGACTCGTGGAAATGGATGTGGGCCGAGGCGCCGTGCGCTGCCTGCCATCTGAAATGTCAGTTCTTGGGTCTGTGGGTGTTTGTGGCACCGAAGACTGAATCATCACATCATTTTGACTGGAAGAATCCAAACACACAGCAGTTGACAGAGTGTGCGTTCTTTTGATATCCAGATTTTAAATATTTGATTCGTGCAAGATTCTTTATTCCAGCTGGGGAAGTCCTTTTCAAAAGAACCCTCTTTTTTAAGGACCTCCCCTTCATAACCCAAGAGTTGCTCAATGGCACAGTGGTGTAAAGAAGGAGGTGAACCCTGACCTTTACCAATTAAGATGGGGTTCAAACAGACTTCAAACAGATTCACGCGCTGGTTTTAAATCCATACCTTGAGGCTCCAAACGGCGCAGGGACAAACGTCTTTTAGAAAAACTCTTGAACCGCGATGAACACAATTCCAGCGGATTCTGAAGACGACTTGAAAAAACACTTTTCTCCGTGTCAGAAACAGCCGATTGGCATTGAGCGTGTAAACAGTCGATACGATACAGGCGGTCAAATGTGTGTTATTTAAGCATCGCTGGTAACAAAAGGTTATTGATGAAACTTTGTTGTTGTGATGTTCCTGTATTAAAGACGACTCTACCATACTGAAGTGTACGATATTAAAGACGTCTTTCCCTAGTAATGATTTCGGGAGTCGATCAGTTCACGATTACTTTTTTAGATTACTTGATTAGTCAATGATTGTTTGCATGAAGTGATGTGTAAATTACCCCCAAAAGGTGATGGTGCCGGAACTCTGTGGAGACCCGCGTCATGTATGGTAGCTTACTTTTACGTAAGCTATATGCTAGCCATAATTGGCTCGGAAACTATGTCCACACTAAATCATTGTCTAAACTTCCCATCAAAATAGTTCGCGAAAACGATTTTTATGAACATGCGTTTTCCTGCAAGTAGTAAACAGTAAAATATTCTGCACTCATTTTTCCTCCATTCGTTTGCAGAAGTGGCTTAGGTTGTGTGCAGCGTCTTTAAATCCATCCTCGTCCAGCACCGAAGGTCTCTTTCCTCCAAGAAACACGTTAAGGACGCTCTGTGGAAGAGTTCTCTGGTCAACGGCGCAGACCAGAATTTCGAGCTTCCGCACGTCTCTCTAAGTTTTTAAGTCCGGTCGTGAGCTCCGCGCACAAATCAGGCGTCCGTTGATCGCACAGACAGTTCAGATGGTTGAACTTTTCCACGCTGAATCGCGGTAACGCAGCACTCCGACCAATCGGGGATTTAGTGACGTGTGGGTGGCGTCGGCATCCAAACACGGAAATACCAGCCGCAGTAATCATGATCACGAAGGAGACGTTAATCTTTGCGGTTTGTGTCCGGTCGGATTAATACGAGACCAAGACCAACATTTATAGGAACAGAGCTCTGAAAACCAAACGTCTGGAGCAACATTTGTGGAGTTTGCACCGCTAGGACTTTGAGCACCGAGACTCTTCCTGTTGTGGATGGCGGACAAGCGTCAGTAAACAGTAAATACACAGAAGAAGAAGCGTCTTCTCGCGGTTGCTACCTGCGCCAGACACAGCGTTAATGTAATTAACGTAAAACATTTGGTTCTGACGACTTTATGATAGTATAGTGTTTATGCAAATGCTGTAAAACAATTGGTTTCTGACACTTTTGAGGAAGTAAAGTTAACATGCAATTGACATAAATCAAATGATTCTGACCACTTCAGGGTAGTAAAGTTTAGCTACCCTGAGATGCTTTTCTCCCCTTCGGAGTTTATTGGAATTACATTACTTGTGGTTGAAACGTTACACTAAAAAGCTGCCGGCGGCAGCTCTGGTATTAAAGGGTTTGGGACAGATGATGGGAGCTTGAATTTGACCTTTTTTGGGGGAAGAAAACTGATTTTCATTTTGACAAAATAAACTTATAAAAAGAAATAAAAAATCTGATAAACTGTGCGTACGGATTAATCAATTGTTAATCAATCGTTGTGCGTGTCTCTGAGCAGAGCAGATGGACCCGTAGCTTAGTGTTTGAATGCTTTGCTACAGTCTGCGCAACAAAAAGAAGGCTTTGGACCGCCGTCCGTTCGCTTGTTCTGTGCGAGCGAGTTGCCAGGATTCGGGATTCCAATCAACAGAGTGATGTCATCATTAGTCACAGCCTGGATCTTTTATTTTTTATTTTTAACCACTGGCACCTGTTGGGCTCCGTAAACTTAGAAACATTTGTACATTTTTCCCCAACTGGTTTATGTGAAAACATTTAGGTCTGTTTTGTTTTTCTGAAGGTTTTGTTTTGCGTATAACAAAGTCAAATGTTGCTTTTGTTGGAAGAACGTTTGTGTCAAAACAGTGTTTTTATTTGCGCTTTGATCTGGGATAAACAGAGACCAGCAGCTGCTGAACTGGATCACCTGCACGGACAGGTGTCCCCACCTCTGCAGCTGCTCTCCACATCTACGCTTCAGCGCAAGCACACAGACAGGCAGGAGGGGGCGGAGTCAGGACGGATGGCGGCAGGCAAGCGATGCATGCAGGCGTCTTAGGACGCCTCAGGCTGGTGACACACCCACAAACCGCGCCACTCGTCAGATCACACGACAGCGAGCACACAGCAGAGCGTGGACCCGTCACCGCAGCGTCACACAAACACACCGCCGCTTGGCGTTCACCGCCACACAGCCAACGCCTCACCTGTCTTCAGAGAGCAGCCAACCGATGAGAGGAGGAAGTTTCTGATTAGTGAAAGTTACAGATTTAGAAAACAGTTTCACAGACAAAAGAGTGGAAAAACTCCACTCCAACAGGTTAGTTTTGTTAGTTATTAGTCATTTCTGCTTCAGCCTTTAGACTGTTTTGATGCTCATTAAAGGGTTTAGGTCTGGAGAAACTTTATCCTTTTACCTCCAGCGGTTGGTCGTCTGTGGCGGCTCGGCTGCTCCTCTTCAGGCTGATCAACTCTCTGATCTGGACGATGGCGAAGGAAATGGTGACCCAGGGGGCGCCAGAGAGCACCCACGCCGGCTTCATGGGGTCCTCCTGGTCCTGCTGGTGCTTCGTCTTTTTGAGGAGCAGCGCTGTGGCCGGGCGGGCCGGGCCGGGGCTGTCCACAGGGTTCTGGTTGTGGTTCTGAACCAGGTCGATGGTGGCGATGGGAACGGGGCTGGACGGAACCGGGATGTTCTCCGCCAAAATTTTGTCCTCTGAAAGAAAACGTTGGAATCAGGGCTTTTTGTTTCAGAAAGTTTTACTTTCAGCTGTCAACGGCTCATTGGGGGCTTGTCCGGGATATTATCAGTTCAGGACAGAAAATGAACCCAAAGAAAAATGTATTTTGTTTACAGATTTGAAGAAAACTAAACTCTACTGTAGCAATCCAGATGCTAAACACATAAAAAAAGAGATTTAGAAGCTCATTTAGAATAGGAAACAATTTCAGTCAGTCTAACGTTTTGCATTAAAGTATAGAAAAGAACGGCTGTTTTAATCTAATGGCATTAGATTTGATTATTTAAAATCTCCATCTATATTAAAAACTAGAAAAAAAAAGAAGTGCAAATAAATGTTTTTAAAGAGTTTTTATGACTTTTCTTGACATTTTTGAACTTTTTATATGTAAAAAATAAATACATTTCAGTTTTTCCCCCCCAAACGTTTCAGGATTTTTCATAAACTGTGATTCAGCAATTCTGTTAATAAAATTAAAGCCACAATTAAAGTAAAAATCTATAACAATTAAGTTTAAAAAAATCATAAGAAATAGTCAAAATATTACACAAGAATATTACAAATATTAGGAAAAAGGTCAACATTTTACGAGAGTCATTACGGTTCAAACACCATCAGAATCCAGAGCATAAAAAGCATAAATTAGCAAATCTTTTCTTATATTTTAGAACTTTATTTTTGTGTAATTTTCCTTTTATTTTGCAGAATTGCAAATCTTTGTTAATTTTTTCCCATTACATTTTAACCAATTTCTCATAATTTTACAACTTTATTCTTGTGAAATTTGATGTTTTTTACTTTGAAATAAATTTATTAAAAATAGCACTTAAACCACGGTGCGCATACTATTATAAAAATCTGGTCTCTTTTTCCCTTTAAAATATCAGAAATAAAATTAACTTTATTTTTTTTAAATTTGGATTTTTTTCTCATACATGTACAACTGTTCCCATCAAAATTTGGACTTTTTTCCCCTAATAATCGTCTTGTAAAATTCTGACTTTTTTGTCATAACTGTACGACTTTATCCTGGTAAAATCTGGCCGTTATTCTCATTATTGTACAAAGTTATTCTCATGAAATGTTGATTTTTTTCTCCTTTATTCTACAAAAATTCTGAAATCTTTTCCTCATTTTTATGACTACTTTCATCATTTTTAAACTTTTGATCTCATAATTGTACAACTTTATTCTCAAAAATTGTACACAAACAAACAATCAGAACAAAGTGGATAAAGAGCACTATCCACCTTCTCTAAAAGGCTTTTATTCTGGAAATGTCTCTTTTCCTGTATTTTAGTTTATTTGGTAAAAAAAGACTGAAGAGCAAAGGCTGATGGGAGTTTTCCCGCTCACCTTTCTCTTTGCCGTCTTCACTCAGACACTGGATCAGGGAGAAGATGAGGAGGATGACGAGGGAGGCCATGCCGATTCCTCGGAACGTCTCGGCGGCGCCTGAATCAAAAGCGGTTCATTAAAAAGCGCACAGACTCAGAGCATCTAGAGGGGGTGTGGGGGTTTTTTTCGTACCGAAATAATTGACAAAGACTCCTCCCACCATGGCCCCGCAGCCGCGGCCCAGCCCCAGGTGCAGCCCCTGCAGGATCCCCTGAGCCGAGGTCCTCAGAGCCGGGGGAACGGCGGCGCTCAGGAAGGAGATGCACGCCGCCCACACCGAGGCGTGGGTCACCCCTGCAGGACGCACAGGTGAGCTCTTCCAAACACGTCTTACATCACAGACCACACATGACAGGGCGCATTCTTTGCTTTTGCAGAGCAGACAGAGGAAAAGTTTTAGATGAGAACCGAAGCGAGCGCAAAAGAACAACAAACAATAATCCGGTCTTTTCAAAGGCATTGTGGGAGTTTTTTCCCTCCACAATCACACCTTTTTCTTCTCTTAGGCGCCTCGCTGCGTCACTCAGGAATAAATACAGACCAAACACGTTTTCGATTCATTCAACGGAGCTGCTGTGGACATCTCTGTCCTCCTCACAAAACCTTTACCAAAATAAAAGAACAGACTTCCTGTCTGTCCTGTTGAAGCTGCTTTGAGGACATGTGTTCCTCTGGGCGACTCGACTTCCTGTCAGTGGAGGAAAGCGTCATGTGACCACAGAGAGACGCCTGTTTTGGCTTCATTTACAGCCTTAATCTCTGAGGAGTCGGAGCTTTAAACCCGGATTTGTTTGTTGACTCGACGTGTTTTCTCAGGGAGGACGTCTCAAAGCGTTTTTTTCCACTGGAATATTGAAGTGAAATAAAACCAGTTAAATAAATAAAATACTGAACTAAATATTAAATCAGTTATTTTAATTTTGTTATTTTTTTAGGTTCAAATTGTTTTTCACAAAAAAAGGACTTATTGACCTGCGATGCTACATGTTGCCATGGTAACCCCTACAGAGCCCCCCCAACCTCGCTCTGCAGCTGGCTAGTCCTAGGGGTGGGGGGGTTGGAGCTGAGCGAAGTGCAGGTTCCGCAGCCGTTACCACGGCAACGCCTCGCACCACATATTAAATGGTCGAAGAAAAACAATAAGAACATAAAAAATTAGATTCCCGTACTAATAATTGATTTCTTTTCTTAAATTTTACTCCGCATCGTCTCTGTTCTTAAACGTAAAGCTGTTCTTCGTTTCCCGAAATAGACTAAATAAACGATGTAGCCATCTTTTTTCTTTTTCGTAATGGTTTTAAATGCTGGCGGTCAAATTGTTTTGTAGATTTGGCGAGCTGAACGCCTTCTGTACAGCAAACGCCACACGGAGTGGAGATTGATCGACAAGAATCTACAGCCAATCAGGATGCAGAACACAATGCACCGAAAAAAAGAAAAAAAAGTGAACAACATTGGGCTGAAAAGGGAACTCTGTGTGTTATTTTCCTTTTTATTTTACATTATGTTCTGTCTTTTAATCAGGTCTTCCTTTATTTTCCCTTTGTGTTGTTTTGAATGGAGTTTGGGTAGAAAAACACGTATTTGAAACTTCAGCGTTTATTTTGAATTTTCGTTTTTAGGCAAATCCAGAAGATGAACCAAAAGCTTCATGAAGTCCAGAAACAACAAGCGTCCTGGTTTGTGGGACGGATCTCTCCTGCCGGTTGAGCCTCTTGGACAAACAGTTGTCGGTTCCTGTAAGCCCCGCCCCCCCACCACCGGATCAAACGGCTGGTTACCTTGAAGGACCTCCATGGGCAGAACGATCCAGGCGTTCTCCAGGTAGGAGATGTAGAGATACCGGGCGGTGTTGCAGGCCAGGCCGATGTACAGCACTCTGGACGGGGAGGAGAGAAGAAGCGGGAAACGAGGGTTTAGATTCTGAAATGTGAAGGTCCAAAACCCGTCCTGGACACTTCCTGTCCACACATCCTGTTAAAGACCATCTCAGAGGACGTCCTGCATCAGAGGACCTGTAGGTAAACCACGCCCTCCTCCTGTTTGTTCAGGCAAAACAAACAGGCTTTGGACAGGAGGGGGCCGTCCCGGCTCGCCTCCGACCAACCAGCATCCAGCAGACGCGCCTTTTCAGAACAGCCGTTACAGCGGAGGAACGTCAAAGTGACCGACTCCACAACAGGAGACAAACGGTTTTAAGATCCAACAACCCAATTTGATGTTTTTAAAACAAAGAGCCTGAAGGAAAGCAGTCAACAAAAACAAAAAAACAATTTAAAATCCCAACTTTGGCCTTTGACCTTCCCAAATTTGCACACACAAAAAAAAAAAAAAAAAAAAAAAAAAAAAAAGAGTACAGCTTCTTTTAAGTCTTAATTTGGTAAATCAAACTTCCTGTTGTTTTTGTTTTTAATAGTTCTTTTAGATTCAGGATTTAAATCATATATGTAAACAAATATAAAAATGGAATTTTCACCTTTGATCCTTGCAAAGTTACAGCAGGAAGTTGGAGGATTTTATTTTGGTAAGTCAAACTTCCTGCTGTTTTTGTTTTCTATTTTCTTAAAATTGGGATTCAAAACATGAACAAGCACTATAATTATAGGAATAATACTGCTGCCAAAATACTGAATACACTTTTTTATGAAAACTTTTTTTCCCACCAAAAACTATTTTGTTTATTAAAAAAAGTTTTCTCTTGAACTTTTGACTTGAACAGATCAAAAGTGGAATTTTCCATGAATAAAACTGTAATTTCTGTATTTAAAGCTTACTGACAGCAGTTGTTTTGAGTTAATTAAGAACATTTTTGTTGCTACTGTTACAAATTCAGCTCCAATAATCAGCAGACGTTGCCAAACACTCATATTGTTTCCGTTTATGCTAACAGGAAGTCAAAGGTAAGATCACGGGGACGGCGGCACTCTTTCAGGAAGTTCAGCTCAGAGTCACGCACAGCCAGACTTCCTCCATCGCCGCAGAGGAACCTGTCGGGCGGCGGCCCCGTGGCTCCTGCAGCGGCTCCTCACAAGAGCAGTCGACAAACGCCCTGCAGGCCGGGAGGCGCCGGACAAACAAATGCTCCGGTCTAGCAACAGTCAGTCTCATGGATGGCGTTTCCTCCACAGGAAGTGGTTGAAACTAAGATAGCAGGTGCAAAACCTAAACCAAAAAGACTAAACGGGGTTTGTGTTTCAACATCTTGTGGTCTCGTTTTTAGCTCAAAAGAGCCAAAAACATCCGCCTTTCATTTAAATCCACCAAAAATAAACAGAAATACTTTGATTTAGTTTTGGATTTTTGTTTGTTTTATAACATTTAATTGAGTAAATAGTTTAAACTTCTGATCACAAAACAACATCTTTGATTTCTTTTATCCGTTTTATGGGTTTTAGCAAACAACAACTGACACTAATGAAGTGACCCGTCTAACCCTTGTGCTATCTTAGATGGCCCCACCTTTACATTGACGTGTTCTCCCTACCATGACAAAGGTGAATAAAGGTGGAAAGATTTCATGTTATCCATGGACACCAGTGAAGATCACAAATCATTGAAGAAAAAAGGTTAAGAGCACTGTCTAGTGGGTCTAGATGACCCAACTCCCAATGTTAAAGTGCCTAGGATAGCACAAGGGGTTAATGCCGCAGCTTTTCCTGGGATTCAGTCTAGTTCACAGCTGCTTGGGTTTCTGTGTATTTTATGTTGTCGGTCTAGTTGTTGGTGCAGAAACCGCATTCCTCCAAAACCACTTTAGCCACAGACAAAAGGCTGCCTTTTTTTATTCCTATGCAGGAATGCAAAGGCGGGCGTTTCAGCGCCTTTCCGATGCTAAATTTACGTAGATAATGTCGTCTGCAGAGCAGCATCCTGTTGGTTCAGGATCCAGTTGGACCCGTGGAGCAGCGTTTGCAGTTCTGGCTTTGGGGGGGTTTGACTTCTTTCAGTGTCCTCTTAGAAGTGACTTATTTTCCCTTTGATGTTTTCCCCTCTTTTCATTTGATCTTTTCCTCTTGTTCCTTTGATTTTTTAACAGAAACTATCTGACAAAAAAGGATCGTCAGTGACCGCTGACGGACGACCGGACCGGCACCGCAGTACCACCTTCTGGCTCTGTTTCGGATTGTCGATGGAAAAATTCCCCCTTTGACCCTTGCGCTATCCTAGGCACTATAACATTGGGAGTTGGGTCATCTAGACCCACTAGACAGTGCTCTGAACCTTTTTTCTGCAATGATTTGTGATCTTCACTGGTGTCCATGGATTACATGAAATCTTTCCACCTTTGTCATGGTAGGAAGAACACGTCAGTGTAGGGGTGGGGTCATAGAATAGCACACGGGTTAAGTGTGCAGACATCACCAACGGAGACGAAACATCGTAACTTGTGTTTCGTTTGACCAAACATGCTGCTAAAAGCCTCATTTTAACATGAATGTCAATAGCAGAGTCTGAGTGTACGACTGAAACCATGTCTGGATTTATTCATGCGGAACGTTTAGAACGCCAGAGAACCATCGAGATGTTCCAGAAGTTGAAACGGGTTCCTGCAGGTTCCTACTCTCAAATTTAAGTCGTATCAAGAACTTTTAAAAGGCTTCTTAGCATAAAAGTTGGAGAGAAAAAATGTGTACTTTAGATGACAAGAACTGGGAAAACAATGTGTAAATAAAGCTGTTGGGGAGAAAGAGTTCTCTATTGGAGGTACTTTCTCCTTTTTTTCCCTTAAATTTGTCCGACAAAACTTCTAAAAAGACAAAAAAGTACACTAATATTAGAGAAACTGTAACGCCCTCATCAACCCTTTTTTTCTTTAAAAAAAAATCTAACTTCATATCATAAAGGTTTTATATTGTTTATAAATTCAACCCTAAACGTAGGTGTTTTAAACTTTTCAAAATCAAAAGAATTCTATACATTTACATTTATTAAACAACAGAATTGTGGGTGTTCGACTCAAATTACCAAAAGAATTGACCAAACTGCATTACAATGTTTAACGGCGGCATTAACACCCCCCCACCACCACCACCACTCATCTGGACGCATTGGAGTAAAAAAAAACAAAAAAACTATCGAAGTAGACTTTTACATTTAAATTATACTCATGTACGAGTACTAGCTCAACATTTCTCCAACACAAAATGTTCATTTTACTAGAGGGAACTGAATTTAAGACCTTAGTAAAGTGTCATTTATAGGTTTTTCAGATAGAGTTCTCTTAAAAGAGAAGGTTCTCGATCCCAAAAGCTATCGACACGTGGAAGCAGTGGATGCAGTTTATTTTCCCATGAATAGCTTGAGCAATAAAAATGTTTGAATCAAAGAAACCCAGCTGTGGAGGTTTTGTTTTGTTTTGTTTGTGCTACGTTCTTGAAGGACATCTGGACTGGAGCAAAAACGGTTTAAGTGTAGCAAACAATGTTAGCATAGCTAGCTTGGCAATAAAAGTTGATGGGGGTAAAGTATAACATGTCTTATGCTAATCTACATTGACTTTAGATCAAAGATAAACACCCGGATAATGACGTTTGACAAGAGCAGCTGTTACTCTGCATTAAACTAAATTTCCTATGTGTCGCTCTCTTCATTATTAACAGATATAAAGATTTTTGTTTTGTTTTTCAAGGCAATGTGAAAACTTGTGCTTTTATTCTGAAGGGGTGTGACTCATTTCCATATGCTTGCAGGGTTCACAAAGGGGGAATAGTTTCACCTTAAGCTGAGGAATTCACTGCTCAAGTCTTCTGGGCGTTTACAGATCGGGAGCTACGGGAAACCGCAGCCGACAAAAACGGTTTCCAAAATATTTCTAGGATGTGACTTTTTTTTTTAATCAAAATAACAGCAGGATAAACTCTGTTAATCGGGTTACTTTCCACAACATTTTCTATAAAATTTTAAGGAGATGAGCTTTAGTCCTGTCATTATTTAGTACAATTACCTATATTTCCGCATCTTTAATAAATAGTCTATTTCCGAATTTGTCATTTATAAGGCGTAACCAACTGTAAGGCGCATAATTACCGACTTAGTTTGTAACGCGTAACTGTGACTACTGTACTCTTAATCACAACTATGTTGAATTATGTAAAAATGACGAAAATAAATGGTCGCTTCACGTTAGCCATGTTAGCTTATAACACCCAACCAAACATTTTGACAGAGTGCGATATTTAAAAAAAAAAAAAAAAGGTGGACTGTCGTTTTTTGAAAAACAATGCACAAAAACTTTCAAGTGCTCCTTAATAAGTAGTTTTTTTTTAATTGTTGAAAATGTTCTAACTAATGTGTCCCAACAGAAGCTTTAAAGTCCTGATTTGTCAAAGAAGAGCGGCTCTTCATGGGAGCCTCCACAGGTTTTGGTTACTAATTTATTCAGGGCTGTTCTTCGTTACCCAGCAGCCTTTGCTCCAGCGTCACTCGGCCGTTTCCAGCCCCGCCGGCAGATTGATGCCTTTGGAGCTGCAGCCTGAAATCTAACACCGCGCCTCGAGTGTCCGCTCAGCCCCGGAGTCAGGGACACGGAAACCCCGAGCATCAATGACGGCTTTGTGTCAGAGCGCTCGCCACTGCTGCCTCCCAGAAAAACAACAACAGGCACTCAAAGCTGACCCGTGTCAAAGGGCTCAAACACGACAAACATGTGACGTTAAGAACTCAAATAAAACATGCTTAGAGGCGTCTTAGTGTTCTACGATCTCCTTACCGGACGTGGCCCACCAGCTCGATGAACTTGTGGCTGGTGAAGTAGGCGCCAAGTTCTGAGATGTGGCTGAGGACGGAGCAGACCCCGAACAGCGTGGTGGTCCCCTTCAGGTCCTCCAGGTGCCAGTACAGGAAGCTGAAGACGAATCCGTAACCGAAGCCCATGAACCAGGCCACGAAGAGCACGGAGCTGTAGCGCACCGTGCACAGCAGCCTCAGCAGGTCGCTGTAGTTGAACTCCTGGGGCGCCTCCGAGCCGTTGGGGGTTTGGTTGGAGGAGCTGGAGTCCGTTGAGGTCTGGGAGTTCGGGGACTCCTCCACCACGTCTGGGACCTCCGGCGTATAGTCCCCGCCGCGCTCAAAATAAAACTGCGTGGCCACCACGAAGGCCACGCCCATCAGGACGCCAAAGACTATGAATGCGATCCGGTAGTTGTGCAGGCGATAATCCGGCGGGACGCAGCCCTCGATGTGGGTCTGAACGACCACGTGGGTGTGGTCGATCCAGATCCCCACCAGGAGCATGGCCAGACCCCAACCCAGGGAGCCCCACATCCTCTGCAGGCCGTAGCGGTCCCGGGCCTTGCCCAGGTACTGCAGGGTGACCGTGTCCACGATGGTGACGGCGGGCGCGCTGAAGAACTCCCCTACGATGATGACGAGCAGAATGATGAGGAAGATGGCCTCCACCTGGTCCTGGTTGAAGACAATCTGGTACTCCTTCATTGGGGTTGTAGGAGGCTGGGTGCTGGTTGTGGTGGGGGGTGCGGTGATGTTCTCAGTGGAGTTGGTGGGGCTGTAGGGGGCCGAGGTGACGTTGGACTCAACGCTACGTTCTTGTCTGAGGAGCACGCCGGCGGTCCAGTCCAGCACACTCCTGCGGTTCCTGGCGGGGTTGGTGGAGTTGCTGGGTTGCGTGACGTTGGAAACGGTCGGCACCGCCGTCGTTGTTGTCGAGGACTCGCTCACCTCCACGCACTGCATGTCTGCTGGGTTCACGAACCCGATCCCGCAGTTGAAGACAAGCCAACACAAGACGGAAAACAGCAGCAGCGCTTTGCCCTTCTTGAACCGGTCAGCCACTATGCCCCAGAAGGGGGCGCTGCAGAACTCGATGAAGTATCTTATGCCAACGAGCAGTCCGCTGCGGCTCGCCGACATGCCCAGCTGCTTGTAGTACACCGCCAGCAGGGGGTGCAGTGAGCCGTAGGCGGCGTAGAAGAAGAAGTAGAAGACTTTGGAGATGAGCAGGTGGCTGTTGACGCGCAGGCACAGCCTCTCACAACAGTCCATGGGGGCAGGTTGCAGGTCCTGGACCGGCTCCGGCTGGGGGTCCGGTTCGGGGGCGCCCTGCTCCCCCTGCTGCTCCATAGACAAGTGGTTGAAGGGCTCGGACAGCACGTACTTCTTCTTCTTCTTCTTTGCATCCTCCTCGTCGTCCGGGAGGATGGCCACCTTGTCATCAGCTGCCATATCTGGGGGATAAGCAAATGGGCGTCCTGGATTCAACCAAACGGTGCGGTTCAGCGCCGTCCGCTCAGCTGCTAAACATCTTGTCCGGCTTGTTCTGGGAGGGGAAAAAAAACTCCCAGAAGTCTTTTCAGCACTGCGGCAGAAAACACACAAAGTGAGTAAAAATAGATCCTAGACAAGATCTGAAAGTATCTACAAAAAAAAGGGGGGGGGTCCTAAGACATGATTGACGGGTCTCTTCCGGGTTCTACCTGTATCTGGACTTTCAAAATAAGAATGTTTTCCCTTCTAAATTCCGTTTATACATGATTCCTATTCGGGACTATTTTTTTTCAAGTCTTTATTTTTAAAGGCGGAACCAGACGTTACTTTTTAAGTTCGTCTGATGCTCTCCGGCTGTCAACCGAACATCTCACGCGGAAGTGTTTCATATTTCTGCGGCGCGAGTTTTTTTTTTTAACGAACCAAAAACACTAAAAAAATAGGAACAAAAGGCTACATTTATTCTTTAAGCAAACGATAACCTGACTTTTCAGTTCCTTACTCCGTATTTACCTCTTTGTCTTTTTTAGACCACTAAAAACATCTAAACTTAGTGGATTAAAAACAAACTACTTTACAGAAAACAAACATTAAAATAAAAACGTACCTGTTTAACTTCCCGCTCCTATGAAACGATGACTGCGCAGTTTCTGTTGAAATTCTCCCCGCTGATAGACATTTTCACAACACAAAAAAAGCAAAAAATTCAAATATGACTTTTAAAGGAGCTCCGCCATCTTTACATTTGATGTGTTTCCGACAAAAACTACAGATTTGTTCTTTGTTTTTTCTCGTCTCGTTTCCGAGCCGGGCTCCCTTTGTATAGAGAACAACAGCGGCTCGTCAGACCGGAGCGGAGCTCCCACCTGTCCCCGCGACGCGACTCTCATCAAGTTCAGCTAATGTGCCAAACAGCTTCCGCTTCAAACCTTCAAAATAAAACAATTTCCTCTTCCCACTAGCTTCCTGTTAAAACGATTTGAACTAATACTAAACATTTTAGGCGCACTAAACGTCAGTTTTTGTTAATAGTTGTTAAAAAATATATACATGTATATTTAAATTAAATGGTATAAATTGATTAATAAGACAAACAGGATTGAAGATCGAATTTCAGATCAAGTAAAAACATTTTCCTTCTAACACTTAAACGTTAAGGTGACTAAGTAAATTACTAAAACGTTTTTTCGACAAGAAATTATGACATTTTTCCTCAAAGACATATAAACGCACCGTCAACCTTTACCGTGCTTTTATTTTGCCCACTTCCGGTTTATGCCACAAGGAACCAAAGTCTGAACGTCTCCTCCGCCTTAATTAAATGAAAGCTTTCATTGATCACCATGTAAAATTTACACTGCTAAATTCAGAGACATGCCACACATCCTACATAGACAGAACTGACTTTTTTAAAGCAGGAATTCATGATTATAATTGATGATATCACAATACTCACCACAATGGAAAGAGAAAAGCCTCTTAATGGAGTCAGAAATTATGTAAATATCTCTATGTTAAAATTCTGTGGTCAAAATTTTTATTGTGAAAAGTCACATTAATGAAAAGGGCATAAACTTACACAAATGAAATATTTGTCAAAACTTTAATGAATTATGGCAAGCTTGGAACTTTCAAATCTTCTTGCGCTTTAAAAGTTCTAATTCAACATTAATAAAAACATTTGTCTGAACAGTTTTCGCAATTTAACCTCAGGTGGGGCCTCAGAGGATCGCATTCCGCCTTGACAAAAGAGCCACACGAAGGGCTCACTTTCGCAGACGTGCCGGAGCAGGAAGCGGCTGCAGACCGCACCCTGCATGACGTCATGCGGGCGGATGCAGTACCGCCTCACAGCCTGCAGAGGGAGTCCTTGACCTCCTGACAGACGCTCAACGAGACAACGAGACGGGAGCTCTTCATGTCAAAACAAAACTGTGCACACAAAAAACTAGCTTAACACATTCAAAGAAAACTTTATTGGTCGTGAAAAGATTACAGTTTGTGGGTAAAAAAAAAATCCCTGAAGTGTGAATGTGGAGGGGAAGATCCACCAAAAACGAAGAGCGCAGGATTTGGACACTCTTTCCAGGCATTCTGGGACCTGAGAGAGTTTCCTCAAAGTCAGAAACACAGTCAGAAAACGTTCAGAAGTCCGACTCGTCAGAGAAGTCAGCCTGCTGCGTCCAGTGCAAACGCTTCGACCTCTTCTTCCTCTTCCTCTCGCCCATCAGCATGGCGGCCAGCACTGTTATCACCACGGTGACGGTGATGATGAGCACGGTGACCGTCTCGGCGATGCACAGCTCGCTGTCCACGTCCATCAGCGGGTAGCCCTGCAGGACGGCCGGCTCCCTGCAGGTCAGGTTGTAGTAGTCGTCCAGGAAGAGCCTCTGGATGCTGCGCAGCTTCCGGAAGACCCTCTGCAGCTCGCACTCGCAGTTCCACGGGTTCCCCCGCAGGAGGATGTGGGTGCTGTAGGAGTGAATGCTCAGGAAGGTCTTAAAGCCGACGCTGGACAGCTGGTTGTCAGCCAGGTTGAGGAGCGTCAAGCTAGTGAGCGGGTTGAAGACGCCCGTGTCCATGGTGCCGATCCTGTTCCCGGCAAGGTTGAGGATCTCGAGGGAGCGCAGCATGGAGAAGGCGCCGCTCGTCAGGGATGTGAGCCTGTTGTCCTCCAGGTGGAGTTGGCGCAGGCTGCTCATGGAGGTGAAGGACCGGCTGTGGATGGCTTGGATGCGGTTGCTGGTCAGGTTTAGCCTCTGCAGGCTGTCCAGGTGCAGGAAGCTCCGAGTGTCCAGGCTGGTCAAGTGGTTGTGGGCCAGTTGCAGCTCCCGCAGGAAGGTCAAACCCACGGAGAACCCCGCCGTCAGGGTGCAGATGCGGTTCCAGCTCAGGTCCAGCTTCTGCAGGAACTCCAGCTGGGAGAAGCTGCCATCCTCCACCACACTGATGTTGTTGTTCTGCACCAGCAGCACCCTCAGCTTGCGGTTCTTGTCGAAGGTGTGCTTGGGGATGACGGAGATCAGGTTGTCAGAGAGGTCCAGAAGCTCGGTGGAGTCGGGAATGATGCCGGGCGGCTGGGTGAAGAAGGCCCTGGAGCAGATGGTGAAGCGGAGGTCTTCTCGGCAGTCGCAGCCTGGATCGCACCTCGTCACGTTGGACCTGGAGGACACCAGGGCCACCAACCAGAGAAGTAACATCACCTGGCCCGGAAAGCCCAACATCTTCCTGAAACAGACAGAAACTGCAAACATGTACACATTTGTAGTTTCCAGAACATTTGAATTTGTGGAAAAGCATCTTGAAAACCTCATTGTCACCAAAGTCTTCATTAGTCCTTGATCAACTTAAAAGAAAAATATAACTTAAAAATCAACTTGAAAGGTCCAACGTTGACCATTCGGGGGACTCCGATTTGGTAGTGACTTACGAAGGAAGCGGTGAAACTAATCAAATTTGTCTGGTGAACACAGAGACAGCGACGAGTCTGACAATGTCTGTTGTTTAAAAATAAGATAAACCAAGGCCACTCCCCTAACATGATGGTAATCCTATTGCAAGAGTGTTAGCAATGAACCGGTTCCGTTTGGGGTCCAAATGTTGTGATTTGTACCACTTTGACATTTCGCATCAAGCCTCTTCCAACTGTGGGTGGAAGTGGCAGACAGGCACTATTAAACAGTAGAAGAAGAAAAAGAAGAAGCCCCTCTCTGCTTGTCCAGTGTGAACACCATAGGCTAAATGCCCATTCAAGAACTCGCAACTCAACTGATCGCATAAAAGGTTGAAGAGTTATGGAATGTCAAAGAAATTGTGTTGTTTAGGTGCCACTGTTGACATCTCCAGTGTTAAAGGGGTTAAATAAGTAAATTAATGTTATACCATGGTCCGGGTGAATACTGGATTCTGATTGGCTGCTGGGTGTGCGTTAAAACCTGATAACCACACAGTGAAAAAAGAAATTCCGGTCAGCTAGCTTAAATGTTTTGTATCACTGCGCCGGCTTCTTTAAAACAACCTTTAGCTTCATCCTTTGGACTAAAACAAGCGGTAAGAGATGAACTTTCTCTCTGAACTGACGCTTTATTCAACCAATCGGAAAGATCAGCATATATATATCGGGGAATCTTGACTGCAGCGATGGTGCGGCGCGACATGGACTATTTGTGAGAAAAGCAATCCAAAAAAGATTGGAAAAAACCAAGAATTAAGGACTAAAAACTTGTAAAAATGTATTGCTTTTGTAAGTGACCATGGCATAAGTGGGTTACTGGCCTTCAAAGTGTGCATTATTACTTTTTAACGCACACCGTGGAAACCTTTTGCGGAGGATGGTTCAGGCTTCCACGGCATGCGTTAAAAAGTAATAATGCACACTTCGTCGGCCATTAACCGTTACTTAATCCAAATTTAAACCAGTTATTTTACTGAATCCATTCGACTAAAGCAACTTCACGAAGAGAACGTCCTTCTGCTAACAGGTTAGAAAAAGTGAGTGAAACGCACAGACATGGAAGTCAAGGCAGACAAAGGTAGTTCCTGATTGAAAACATCTCATTTGACCTTTTATATGGGAATCATGTTAGTCAATTGGGTGTGGTAAGTGAAGAGTGGTTGCTAAGCAATACTGGAAAATTTACTTTGGAGTAAAGGTACAAAAATTGGTAGACGTGTTGTTCGGACTGCGACATGAAAAACAGTCAAAGGTTGCTATGGATTTATTGCTTTCAGAGAGAATACAATTTAGTGTACAATTTCAAGTCATTGATTTTTACAGATTCTGTGAGTTGTGGTTTGAATCAAACAGTCAGTGTGGTGTGCGTCGTTCATTTCACTTTTTGTTTACCTTATTTGCTGCTTTCGCTCTGCTACAATCACATCTGTAGCCACAGATTTCCTCTTTTGTTCCCGGCTGCAGATCAGCTTTTAATCCTGAAATAATTCAGCCACAGCTGCATTGTGTGATTAAACTGGACGACGGGGACAAGAAGTCACAGAGACAAACGATTTTAGTTGCATCAAATGAAACATTTAAGGCTTAAGTTTCAGGAGCTTTTCCTTTCATAGATGTGATGCTTTTGAGGAAATGTTGAAAGAAAAGATGAAACAAAAAGGAGATTTCTGCCTGTTTAAAAAAATCCCCACTTTTGAGTCAAAGTTTGGTCATTTTAACGTAAAACAAGACTTTCTTTAAAATCTATGTATAACGTCTAATATGCATAAAAGATGCTCCAATTCATAAAAAAAAACACATATGAGAAAGAAATGTTTGAAACTTGATCTCCGGCTACAAACGGAAAAATGACAACAATGCGGTTCTACCTGCAGCAGCTGCTCCGGATGATCCGATCCCAGCGTCTATGTGCCGACAGCCGTCAGCATCCAGTCAGCATCAGGGGGAAACCGGGGGGGGGGGGGGGGGGGGGGGGGCAGGTGGTCACGGCCCGCCGAGTGACACGACAAAGACGGAGAGATGGAAAGAGACACAGAGAGGAGGGGGGGGAGGGAGGGCTCGTCAATTATTCACTCTGCTGCTGCTGCTACTGCTGATGGTGATGATGATGATGATGATGATGATGAAGGAGGCCGGTCCAGACGGATCTGATGAACCAGAGGCTAATTCTTCATCTGAACACGCGTTAAATGGAAAAAGCACAGCAGTACACACGTTATTTTTCGTAAGTGCAACATTTTTCCAGCTTCTTCTCTTGTAGTTTGGAGAAATTTAGCAGTTTCTGCTTATTTTTTTTTTCAACCTTCATCTGTTTCCTCACAGATGTTCCAAAAATGTTCCGCCTTGTTTGATCAAATGATAGAAGATGGAAGAATGGAATCCATTAATTCACTGTCTTCAATTTTAGAAAAGGACGTTTTTTTAATGTAAAAAATTAGGATTTACATGTCATTTTACGTTAGCGATTTGTTAAAATCCACAAACAAATTAGGTTCTTTTTGGGTCTTCATTTCTGCTAAGCTGGTAACGCATCCATGTTGACTTTTAATTTTCACAATGATGGGGGGGGAAAAAAGCAAAAATAAAATATTTTTAATAATAAAATGTAAAATCTTGTTTAGAAATGTGCAATACTTCATGGATCCTAAAGGGGGTGCCAAAACGCACAAAAAAACCTGACAGCTGACCCTTTAACACCAAATACCTAAATCTTCTTCTTCTTCTTCTTCTTTCTCTTTGGGCTTTTCCCATCAGGGGTCGCCATAGCGAACAATTCGCATGGTAAACTTGGCAATGTGTTTTTACGCCGGATGCCCTTCCTGACGCAACCTTCTCTAAGCAACCGGGCTTGGGACCGGCACAGAAGTGGAGAAGGGAACAGGGAGCAGCCCGGATTCGAACCCTCCAAATACCTAAATCATCATGTAAAAAAAAAAAACCAGAGTAAAAAGTAGCAAAAAGTCGCTGTTCTCTCCGACAGAATTAGTTGATTTACATTTATTGTTTGCACAAACAATAAACCAGCTACAATGACTTAAATAACACAGCTAGCTCTCTACCGTTATGCAAGACTTTACTGACAGAAAGTGGCACAAAGCCGTTATTTTCTGAGACAGAATCAGCTGATTTATGTGAATTGCGTAAACACTTGAAGGGTCAAAAAATACATTCAATTGCGGGTCTTTACGTGATATTTTCACAGATGTATCAAATATGAACATTTAGACCACAGAAGAAGCATGAGTAAACCATGCAACAAACACGTAAATCAATGTAAAACATGAACTGTGTGTGATTATTGCGCTGTTTATATGCAAGTCATTAGTGATTTGTGCGTCAAAAACGCAATTTTACATTTATGCGATATAAAAGTTATCCATCTGTGGTGCATGAGTCTGCTCTAAGAAGAACAGCCACGCAAAAATCAAGTGTTTTATTCTTAAATTTAGCATTAAGAATGTTGCATAAATGCGTACAAATGATAAATTACCACAAAAATATTTAAAATGTTTTTTTTATGTAACTTCAGAATGTTTGTTTTAGGACATCAATAGGTTAAAAACATTGTATAAAGCTGTGAAATGATTGAACTAAATCAAATTTTGTGAATAAAACCTCATTGCCGTTTTTGATCATTGAGTTTTTTTAAGCCTTTGTGTTGCCATGCAAACACAGCTGATGTGCTTTTAGAGGCAGGTGTGGTGATCAAATAAAAATGTTTGATGATGGACTTCAATCAACAGGAAATGCTTCATCTGCTGCTTCATTAACAGTTTTTTCCCTGAACTAAAACAGCTGCACTCATAACATTTAGTTGTTAATTTTACTATCTTTTTTTTATTAATTTAAGATTTTT
>CM074510.1:3582518-3702458 GCA_037389245.1 Oryzias sinensis | reverse complement strand
ATATATATATATATATATATATATATATATATATATATATATATAAAAACACACACAAAAATCTCTTTTAAGACAAGTGTGGATGGTTGATGTAAGCCGCAGATGCTTCATCCCTGAACACGCCCAGCGGTTGTCCTGAATGAGGTCAGGAGCGGCACAGATGTGGCAGATTTTCCTCCAGTTTGATCCACCATTAGCAGAGAATTCCCAGCATTCATCCTGACTCAGCTTTTAACCCACATTCAGGTGACGCCGATGTGTCAGGGGTTAAAAGGGAAGTCACCGACTTCGTGTTTGGATCACATTCTGCTCCAGATATAACAAAAACGGGACAAACAAGAAGTCTTTGTTTAATATAAAAGTTATGAACTCAGACATTCAACTGTCATTTGGTTACGATTTTCCTTTTTTTCTTGGCGTTCCCTTTCAATTTAGTAAGAAATTGACTATTTTCTCAAAAAGAAACATCATCATAAGCAAACTTTGTGTTAAAGTATACACAGACTATGTAGTTTTTGAATGCACATATATAGATTTACACCAGAGATCCTTATTGTTTGGGGGTACCTCAGAGCATAGTGCTGGGGTACTTCCTCTTTTTTCTATAAACACCCTGTTTATCCCAGATAATCCACTTCTTTGCAGATGACACTCTGCTTCACAGCAATAGAGGAAACCATCAAGGTGGGGCGTGACGTCCTTCTTTCCCCTTATGCTATCCTAGGCACTTTACCATTGGCAGTTGGGTCATCTAGACCCACTAGACAGTGCTCTGAACCTTTTTTCTTCAATGATTTGTGATCTTCACTGGTGTCCATGGATTACATGAAATCTTTCCACCTTTATCCACCTTTGTCATGGTAGGGAGAACCCGTCAATGTAAGGGTGGGGTCATCTAAGATAGAACAAGGGTTAAGTACTTGTTAAGTGCTGGACTACACATATTTCAGTTTACCTTAAAACTCAGTCCTGGCTCCACCTGCTGGCCATTTATGCTAGGTGGTCTTGCTGAGATTTTCCTGTGTCTATAGCACAGTTTGTGCCAGAGTATGGACTTCCTGTCTGCCAGGCCTGCAACAAGAGCTACATCATCAGCATACTTACAAAGTGTCCTTCTTTCATTTCTAAAGCTGATGTCTTTGTACACAGAAAACTTTAGAAAGTTCTTTATGAAATCTGCATGGAGTGGACCTGGGGATCTAAAAGACGATGTAGAGGGGTGTTGTTTATATTGTAAACAGCTAATGAAACGTCCAAATATAACAAATCACTGTGGGCTGAGGAGTCTTTTTGCTTGTTTCCTAAATCGTAAGAGTTGCATCGTCAAGACTAATTGGATCGAGAGGGACCTGGCTGCAGACAAGGTGGTGCCTGTCTATCCATCTTTGGACACTGAGTTTTGGGGAACAGAAACATGAAAAACCTCTGTAATGCTTTGAACTAAATCCAACTTCTGTTTGCAGCTGCAGCAGCGGCCGGCTGTGTCATCATCTGGCTGACAATCAGAGAGCCGAAGGATTACATTAAGACAGGAACCCCGACACAGAAACACACGAAATCTACTCCAACCTGCATGAAGACACTAATCGTTAATCCGGCGGGATTAACTACATGTTCTGATGGATCTGTGGAGGGGAACATTAAATCCCCGCCCTCTTTGTTCCAATGTGACTACAGTCTTTTCTCTCTAAAATCATTAAATGCTGGTGGTTAATTGATGCAGCTTCTTGTAATTCCACTTAACGTTGAATACAAATATGCAACATTGATTGAAAGCGCCAGACTCCAGATGTATTGAGGTTGTAGTTTGTGCTTTTTACCAGTAGAGGGCAGAGCAGGTCAAAAAATGAGTGACATCTAACACATTCATTGTCAACTCAAATGCTCAAAGAAATAGAAATAAAATATAAAATGCTGAACTTTTCCGATTGGTTTTACTCTGTACTGAGCTGTTTTTGTCATTTTTGTTTTGGTAAAATCTGATTTATTGGGGGGTTTATTAACAATCTTTCCAAGCTGCGTGACGCCACCAACAGCCCACAGTAGGAGGTCTGTCTGTCAGGGTCTTACCTCACATGCACTGCAGGTTCATGCTGGTCCAATCGGGTCCTCCTGCTAGGTGTTAGTCATGGGTCGTGGTTGCAGTCCGACATCTGTCTGGTTAATATTAGGTCAGCTGATTCTGGATTCAGTAAAAACCACAAATATCTCAGCCGGGTCCGATTTATATGTTATTATATATACTGGAAGGGGGGTGGGGTGGTTCTTTCGGTAAGTGAAGAACTTGACCCCTGTGTGGCAAAAAAACGTGTCTACTTGCAGATTTTCCAGTTTCTCCAATAGTAATCCATCCGTTTTCCAAACGTGCTGTATCCCTATTGGGGTTGCTGGAGCCTATCCTAGCTAGCTCGCAGTGCAACACCACCAACACACTCATTCACACCAAATGGATGCATATAGAATCACCAATTTAACCCATGAAGCACGCTTTTCTTGGGTCTGTGGGTGGAAACCGGAGAGCCCGGACAAACCCCCGACAAACACGAGGAGAACATCCAAACTCAACACAGATAGAGCCGGGATTTTAACTTTTGGCTGTGAGGAAGATGTGCTAACCACTACACCGTGCAGCCCCTAACAGAAATCTAAGCAGACGAAAAACTTCAGTTTTTAGCTGAATGGGTGTATCACTTCATCAGCTGCTAAAAGAAATTAGCTTAGCTAGCAAAGCTACAGTCCGTTTCTCAAACCTCTGTCCAAAACGCTCACTTCAGAACGCCTCTGGTGACATAAAAAAACCTCCAACAGCTCATCTAAGTGTTATCTGATACAATAAGTGTGAAAATGTACAATGTGCTAACGAATGTCAGCTCGTTAGCACCCCCGCTCCCATCCCACATGGCAGCTGTGGCACGGTGACGGGAGGAGCCTGGAGGAGGTCTGGTAAACCTACCAATTGTCCCCGCTGCTGTCAGATCCGCCATCAGATCCTCACGCAGGGGGCAATGGAGGATCTGCCCCTCCTACAACCCAGCCCCCCCCCCCCCCCTCAGGATCTTTATCCTAAATTTTGTCAAAAAAAGGCAACAAACGGTAAGTTCGGAAGACATATGAAAGTAACTTTTCGTGTGAAAAAAAAACAGAAATACAAGATATGGCATTTCACAATAAAAGCACAAAAGTGTATCATAAAATAAAAATTAAAAAAAGATTTAATTTGATATAAAAAAAAGCTCTGTAAAAGAAATAAACCAAGATTTCAAACAAGAAGTCTAAAAAATAACTGTTTTCAAATAAAAATTTAAAATAAATAAGTAAAAAATGGAAATGTGATGAAGGACCTACAAAATGATTAAAAAATAAATGCTCATAGTTGTACATAAATCATAGTTGAAATAAATCAGTTTTAAAAGAAAAATGATACAAATTCCCTTCTTGTGCAACTAAAATATACCACAATATTACAAATAAAGCAAATAGAACTAAATAAAATCCACTCGAACTCAAAATAAAGCCTCTTTTAGTTCAGCATTTGCTTCTCCTTAGTTATTTTACTGCCAAAAGCAATTGTTTCTATTTGTCAATTGATCAAAACTGACAATAAACGTCAGTTTTCTGGTTGAATTTCCAGTGAATAAGATCACACGTCTCCACGGTGCGACGCTGACGGCACCTCTGACTGGGTGTGAAGCCATTCCTCTGAATCACCGTCATCACCGCCATCTTCATCACCATCAGCACAGTCCGACACTTTGGATCAACCAGAGAGAGTTGCAGAGGGAGAACAGAAATCGCCTTCATGCAGTTCATGCAAAGAATGTTTACTGAAATTTTCCCCGATGACCGTAACCTGGTAAAACAGAATTTCTTACCGTTCTCATTTAGTTATAACTCCCTAAGTAAACCTTTTTCTGTTGTCTGGTTTGGATTATTTAAATGAAACAGATCTCTGTGACATGGAGTCCCTCAGGTGTCCATTCTTGGTCCACTGCTTTTAAGCTTCAGCCTCCACACTGATTCAATGGAGATAATCAGCTATGCAGACGACACCCCGAAAGACAGAAATTTCATACATGGAAAATGCGTGAAATGTATGTATAGGCTTGGCTGTGTGAGTGTGATGTGTGCGCTGTAGACGTGATATAAAAGTTATACATTGGTGGTACATGCAGGAAAAGTCCGTTAGACATCCGTGGAAAGATCGTGGAAAGCCACAAATTCGTGTACGCATCTTGCAAAAAATCCCTTCACAATTGCATAAGATTTATGTAAAACTTGCGAATAAACTACATAAAGTACCAGAAATACTGAACAGCTGAAAATTAAATTCACATAAAGACCCACGACGGACATCTGCTGACATCAATGGATGACGAACGCAAGAAACACTTTACGTAGATCACGCATGTATCACAAAAGAGTGAAATTTCATTTATGGAAAATGCACACAACGTGTGTGACACGGCCTTAAGGCCTCACAGTTTTTCTTTACTTCGTTTGACCGTTTTTACAATTTAAGCACTCGGAGCGGGAAAGACTACAACGGCCACGAAAAAAAACGGCCAGTACTTTCCGTCTGACCTCCAATCGGTGCGATTGTGAGTTTCCAGACAGTCAATAAGGAAAACACCTCCAGGGAAACTGGTGGAGAAAGTGTGCTTGCTGGGTTAGAGACACACACACGCACGCACGCACACACGCACACACGCACACACACACACACGCACACACGCACACACACACGCACACACGCACACACGCACACACACACACACACACACACACACACACACACACAGGGTCTCTAGTGGTCTCTGGTTGTCAGTGTGGATCTATCACACCAACAGGAGGGAGGCCATGAACTCCAAACCAGCACTCTTCCTTTCCTCCTCGTCTTCCTCCATGCTTCTTTACTTACTCTTCCTTTCGACCATCTCCATTCATTTTGAGCACTTTCCTTTTTCCCGCTCCTCTTAAGTGTTGTCATTTTTTCCCCCCCATCACAACCGTCTTAAGGTTGCGCGTTTGGTATTTAGGTCAAGGTTGTGTTCCTGCTCTGTGGTGTGGACGCCCGCACGCACACACACACACAGACAGACACACACACACACAGACACACACACACACACACACTCAACACAGGCTGCGTTTTCAGCAGCCAAGCGTGTGATCGCCCCTTGAGATGTCAGAGCTTTTAGGTCAGGCTGATCCGTGAGCTTCCAGGAGACCCCGAAAAAACCTGCAGCGGAATGTTGGAAAAGCTCTGAATTATTCAGCCTCGTTGTATGAGAGAGGGCACAACAAACACGGGAGGACGGAAACACAGACTGCATTGGAGCATCCCCAGCCAACACCTGTTGGAAACAGCATCAACGTCCAATTAAAGGGACATTTTCTAACCATAAATTATCTGGCATATGACGACAGAAATATTTTTGAACTTTGAAAAAAAGTGCAATAAAATGAGTGAAATGGGGTTTAAACACAATTAATGTCAGTAATTTTTATTATGTCACCATGGTAACTGCAAGACAAATTAGTTATCAAAATCTAACCTACCTCTAAAATCTTTGTGTTTATTTTATTTTATGATAAGAATGACGGTACCGTGCTTTAGCCGCAGCTTCAGCTCTGTTTTAGGAAAAGTCCCGCCCCTTTTACTGTCTCCTCCAATCATTTTTGGAGGCTTGTCATCACATGTCATCAGTCTGACCAATCAGAAGTGCTTAAAGTCTTCACTTCCTTGTTCTGATTCTGCTCATAAAGTCTCTCAGTTCCAACAAAGATACCAGCTAAAGCTCGTCTTTAGCGTTGTAGCTTTCCACAGACCGTGGAACAAGTGGACAAAACCTTGAAGCTCAGAGACGCGAGTCTTTCCGTCATTGGCAGCTGTTTGCACTACATCTCCCATAATGCATAGGGTTAAAGTGACAGCGTCTCTGCGCTGCAATGAGTCTTCCTTTGACGTCTTGAACCCACAACAAACAGTTTTTAAATCTTCTAACTTTTATCACATCTTTTAGAAAAAAACAGCTGCAGCTTCCAGCTTTTTCTGCCACAATTATCACAAAAATGCATGTGAGATTGTGGAGGGGCTGTGGATCAATACAGACTATAAGTTTCTCCTTTTTTTTTTCACTTTTGGATGCTGGTGTGCCGCAGGATTTTTATCAAGTTTAATGTGTGCTGTGGCTCAAGAAAGGTTGAAAACACTGATCTAAAGCATGGTAACATTTGATTCTCTCTTGTGGTTGAGAGGTGCAGAAAAAATATTGGCAGGTCATAATGGGCAGTGGAGGAGAGCAAATCCATATTTTCCAAAGGACATTTAAAAAAAAAAAAAATTAGTTATTCCATCAGAAAACACACTGTCACTGTTTCTCCAAAAACAAACCTTTTCGTCTTGTTTACCCACATGAGGGTGTGTTTGTGTGCTAAAGGTCGGACCGTCACCGGGAGCTTCAGAGTTCGAACCTGCTGTCAACCGCCGATGGTATGTGTGTGTGTCCGTCACTCAAACGTCCAGCCCGTGATCCGACCTGAGCGTCACGCTGAGGCTGCAGGTACAACGCCAACACTCAGTAAAGGTCAGGGCAGCCCAGGGCTGAACGTGCACACACAGGTCCTCTGAGGCGGCGTGACCTTTCCCTTCGAGGCGCGTTCACTTCAAGCAAAGCCGTTTTTTTTTCCGTGAAGCCCATCTACGACTGACAGACGGACCGAAGCGTCTGCCCAACCGCTGCTCCATCCACGTCTGTCCCGCCTTTAACTCAGATTGAAACGAACCGTGTTCCATCTGCATCACTTACTATTTAATATGATTTGGTTTTCCACGCTGACGCACTTTGGAGGATTGTTTCCATGGCTGGAATAAAAATAAAGTTTAATTATCATGTTATGGAGGACAAAAGCTGTGCTTTGTTCTGGGCGCTGGCAGTAGCGACTCATGTGACAGAACAAACTCCATCAACTGTAGTGAACTGCGCCGTAAGCGAATCATCTGACCCTTAATGCAGTTAGAATCCAATAAATACAAAAATTAATACCAGGCTGAGGCTGCAGGCCTCACAGGCGGCGCCTAATCGCCCTCACCTCGTCCTGCAGACGAAGCTGCTTCTGGGCACCACTACAACCAGCCAACCATGTGGTCACATTTAGTTTAAAGTCGTGACCCCGAAGCGATGACGGTTCACCTTTAAGTTCTGTTGTCTTAGTATCGTCAGGCTAGCTAGCCGCTAGCTCACACATAGAGTTATTGATGAGTTCAGCTCAAGTGTGGCGTTATGATAGCATCACCGGACGTCACAAATACTTCACCATACCCTTCCACAAGAATGATACGTTCCATTTTCATGATGTACCTTGAAGTGGCCGCACGGACCTCGAGACATGTTTGCGCTCCCCTTCAAGATCTGCCTGCGCCTCTATACGACCCTCCACAGGCCTGGGGGACCCTAAAACTTGTAAGTTGTAGAGTCCTCAGTTGTAATAAAGTTTTTTGATTTTTTTTTGTGCCAAATCTAGTCAGGTTTAGTCAGAGGACCTGGCTGCAGACATCTTGTTGTCTGTAGCCAGACATGGTAAAAATGTCACCAAAACGTTCCAAGTTGATTGAATTCCTGAGTACCCATGGGTACCCTACCCTTGGTTGGGTTCCAATGTCTTTGTGTTTCTGAAAACATCAAGTTTTTATTACATCATGAATTTGGTTTATGTTGCTCGTCTTTCGGCTCATTGCGTCAGTGGTCCCAGCCCTCACTGATTCGCACAGGTGCTTCGGCAGAGACTTTTATATCGGATGCCCTTCCTGACACAACCCTGTATTTTATCTGGGCTGGGGACCGGCACAGGGGACCATGGGATGGCAACATGGGGTCTTGCCCAAGGACCCACACTAGATATACCTAACTGCGCCCCATGGGAAAAAAACCCAGGTTTCCCCACAAGGCAGCCCTACATGCAACCAACTGAGCCAAATGTTTACGTTGCAAAATAATCCAACGTGTCTACAGGAAATTAACCGCTTCAACCACCACTCTAAGGTCAAGAGGCAAAAACATTCCAACTTCTCAAGTTCTACAGCGCTTAGCTAGTTTGGAAATGTCTGACTAAACATCTGCTTTTGTAGGACCTGAACTCTGTTTGGGTCGTTTGTCACGTTATGCTCTGATCATAGCAGCAAAGCAATGACAGAACTGTCAACCCTTTACGTGATTAGTGTAAACGAACTGATTCTGACGTGGAGAAAAAAAAAGGTTTTGCGCCGTTATGCAACAATTAGTAATGTGTTGCATTTTGGCACATGGCCGATATGACTGGCCGCTTTTTTCTAAGTCAGAATCAGCCAATTATGTTGATTGCATAAAGAGTCAAAGAGTGATGCTGCGAGCCGACACGCTTTCAAGCTAGTCTATGTAAATCACCTAAATGTGCATTTTGGGTTCCCAATGGTTCAATGACCATTTTCGGGCTCTACGTACAAAACGTTAAACGAGCATTCAAAGTTCAATCAATTGACCAATCAGGGATTCGGGTTAGGTAGTAACAAATTGATGGCGTCCGTTGCAATTCACGAAAATGCCGATTGATCGTGGATGAGAAATTAATAATTGCGATTTGTGTCTGCCCAGAATTATATCTTCTTTCCCTTTCGGCATTTCCCATCAGAGGTCGCCACAGCGAAACAACCTCTCATTCGAGGAGGAGTCGCATGGTTAACTTGGCAATGTTTCACGCCGGATGCCCTTCCTGACGCAACCCTATCAATTTATCCGGGCTTGGGACCGGCACAGAAGCAGAGAAGGGAATAGGGAGCAGCCGGGGTTTCACGGACGGAAGGCGCCGCAAACCAGCATGAGCTAAACCAGCTCCCGTCTGCCCAGAATTATATAGTCCTAAATATATTGGAATAGAACTGCCAAAGATTCACGAGATTTGCATCGCTTTGAACATTTCGCACCTAGCCTCTTCAGACTGTCGGACACGCGCTGGTATCAGGTGGTCCAGCGTTAACAGCTTAGGCTAAAAACCGCGATAGGCGTGTTCTTGAACACATGCCTGATATGGATGAATATAAGTGTAGCGTTACAATAGGTCAAAGGGCGTGTGTTAGTCAGGTGTCGCCGGTGACCGTCACCGATGTTAAAGGGTTCAAAAGTGCGCTGAAAACAAAGAATTTTTTTTTTTTGGTTTTGATAAATCCACATCACTGCGACGGATTTAGAAATAAGTAAGGATGTGGTATGCAGGTCGGTAAATATCTAGCCTTGTCTGTGTTTGGTGGCAGAGCCGCGGCTGAAGCTCCGGTTCATTATTCATCATCCTCTCGCGCTGCAGGAGAGCTTCACCTTGGTGCTTTTTGGGGTGGAGGTAATGCACAGTGACAGCCCGACGGGAGGGGGCCGGGGCGTGGAGGGGGGGACTCGCCGCAGATCTGCATGAAAGCAGCAAACGGGAGCAGCACCAAAATCAATCAGTCAGAGATCAGTTTGTCCGGAGGAAACGGCTGCAAGTGGAAGTTTGAACTCCGTGTTCCGTTTCTATCTCTGCGGCCGGATGAGGGTTCGGGGGCGCCGTCCTGAAAGCAGGTCAGCGGCGCCAGGGCCATATTTCTCCATCAGGGAAACTGCTGAGTGCTTGTTCTGGAGGTGCTCCTTAAATATTTCAGATGGTCCTCTGCGCAGCGGCAGATCGAGGCGCTGAATACAAAAGTGCAGCGTCTCAGACGGAAACATGGAGGTGTGAGGCTGCCTCCCACTAACTGGAGACGGTGGTGGATTCAAGTCAAGGTTCACAGCTTTTTTTTTTCCAGGTCACATTCAAGCACTTTCAACCAAAACTACATTCTATTAAAAAATACATTTCATTTTAATTTATAAGTAAAGACTGCAATGAACCAAAAATGATGTTATTCTTCTGTTATTAAAGGGCCATTAGGTACATTCTGAACATTTTCCAGGTATGAAATCTCGGTTTTTCATGATAATTCACGAGTGATAATTGTGCTTCGACACAATTATCACGTAAATCTTACAAAGTTAGCAAAGTTGACAAAACAAACGCATTTAGGAAAGAATCAGAAGAGCCTTCCACTTCAAAATAAAATAAATTTGCATTTAACAGATACAAACCAGGAGTTTTTACTCCAAACACAGATTTATTGCAACAGTTGTTCCCTCAGAGCAGAATAATAATTCCTAATATTTGACAACTCTCTGTCTGATGTTACAAGGATACTGCTATTAAAGTTGTTCAAAGGGTGATGATTATTTTTAGAAAATACCAGTTTCAGTGACTTATTCTTGTATTTATCAGTGACGCCTATCGGGGGACCCCCTTATACGCCTATTTTTTTTACCTCCCATTGTGACAATTTTCCCTTTTTAATGGTTACTGCATAAAATCTAGTAAACAAGTAAAATTTAAAACAGCTGCAGATATTTTACAGAGGATGAAGATAAACTTCACACCACCAGGTGTCAGTATTGATAAGCTCTGGAGTCGTCTTCCCTTTTTAATCCTGAGGCCTATTTTATTATTATTATTTTTTTTGCAGCCTTCTACAAACAACTGGTCGGGATCGCTTTCAGGAGGCAAACTGGCGGCGCGGCGAATGATCTCAGTCTCCACCGTCGTGTCATGCACTCTTTGTTGGGGCTCTGATCCTTCCCGGCGGGCGGCCCGGGAAATTTGAGTGGGACACACAACATGCTGCTCGGATGATTGATCACGTCACAAGCGGGGAACGTTAACCCGCTGAAGGCTGAAGGAGAAGACAAACTCTCATAAATGATTTCAGGCCGAGGCTGCTTTGAGATGCAGTCCTCCTCCCGGCAGGAGCTCTGGGAGCCGTGGCCTCCAGCGTACGCTCTCTGCTCCTTCTTTTTATTTTTTATAAATTGCCCTGTCCAACAGCAAACAGATGAGAGCTGAAGACCTCTTGTGTTGGACCTAATTTACTGTTACAACATGGCGTTATGAATCTTCTGACACACGAATTGTATATTTGAATAAACCCCTTTTGTAATTTAGGATAAACTTTATTCATGTTGATTATATTTGTATCAGCTTTTTTCTTGGACCGGATAGAAAAGAAGAGGTAAGAAAAGAGAGGGATGTTAGCTTTCTGCTCCTTTAGTCTGAATGGATTAGAAGATGTTGAGTCGTACATGCATGCAGGAACGCTCTGTGTGTCGAAGACGGTTTCAGTCTGTCGTTGTCCGGTGTGTAGCGGTGTGTGTTTGTTTGCCTTCGGTCAGGGCGAGTTCACACTTCCCAGAGTGCAAAAAGCGTAAAAAAGAAAAAAAAAGGAGGCTAAAAGCCTCCCGGGGCTGTTGTTGGCGTGCATCACTTCAGAGCTTGAAGCTTGGCATCGTTTCCGGAACACACCTGGTTTCTAGCGCTGTCGGCGAGTTTACGGTCTCATGTTGGGTTTCCCTCTCTCAGCTGCTGGGGCCCATGGGATGTCTGAAATAGGTCAGGTATTACAGATGACATCTAGGGGGCAGGTAAGGAACTGCAGCAGAAAGAGGTTTGTGACTTTTACATTAAACGGCCTATATCAGGCTTTTCGTGTGAGCCTTTCGGAGTAAACTATATCCATAATTATGATATTTAATTATAATTACTATATTTCTGTTGGCACACTAAAAAAACGATTCTTTAAATAAAATGTATTCATTAGTTATGTTCACAGTTCATTTTCCTACCCAGAAGTAAGACGACACGACCTCCGAGGCTACGCCTTTCACTCCGTGTGGGTGCCGCCCATTTCATGTCAACCTGGAGCCGGCCTCGGCAGTGCGTCTGTGTTTCATCCACAAAAGCAAACATCTGAACTTTTGCAAAGATGGACGTGCATGTTGTGCAATGAAAAGAACAGTTTAGCCGATCACTGCTACTAGCTCAACGGAGAAAGTGGGTGTTTGTGTTAGCATAGAAGTTAGTTCCTTACTTTCATATGTTTGAATGTGGGGTCATTGGGATAACCCCTCTCCCACCAATTTTAACTGCACCCTTTAATACACACACCATTTACCCCACAACATCCCAACACAGCAGGGAGAGAGACCCTGCTTGGACAGAGGGTTCTGGTCTTTCACCCCGAGAACTGGGCCCCTCCAAAATTCAGACAGTGAGTGAGCCTGATCAGGCCATGTTTACATGTTTCTCTCCCCGATGTCCTGCAGGGTGGGTAGTGGGTCTCCTTTGGGGGGGTCTGGTTCGCGCCTGGGGTTGGGGATGCTCAGAACTCCCGGGTGGTGGGCCGTTCGTCTGGGGCTGGGAGTGCTTTGCCAGGATGGGGCACCAGGCGCGGCGGCGGTGGGCGGTTCTGGCTGGGCTGGAGCTGGTACTCTTTGTGATCCTGTGCCACCCTGCTCTCTGGTCCTGATGATCGCGGTCTTGGTGGCAGGCATAATTGCCCGGCAGGCGGATTTCCTCAATCTGCTATGGGTGTCTGGGGCGTCCTTGACCCATCTTTTTTTTACCTCTTTTTTGTACTCATACCCCCCCCCCATCCCACTCTCTTCTTCCCTCTTCTTTTCTATCCGATCCAACAAAATACTGATAAAAATCTAATCAATATAAATAAAGTGTGGTCTAAATTACAAAAGGGGTTTATTCAAATATACAATTCGTGTGTCAGAAGATTCATATCCCCTGTTGTAACAGTAAAATATATCCAAGATGCCTTCAGCTCTCATCTGTTTGTTGTTGGACAGGGCAAGTTTAAATAAAAGAATGTGAGAACCCAATCGTTTTTCGTGGGTTGGGAGGGGCTGGTGCTCAGAGCACAGGTCTATAGAGAAAAATTAAGAAATGCGTGAATTAATCAAAATACTCCATTTGGTGTTATTTTTTTGTGAGGAATTGACATTATCATACACTTAAAAGCTCAAAGAAGTGGACATGTTTTAGCATTTAAAGAACGTGTTATTCTCAGATTCTTAGATTCACGTGTAGCCCATGGTGCCCACACTGGACGAGCAGGGAGGGGCTTGTACTTCTACTAGATACCAGCCCATTTCCGTCACCTACAGTTGGGGTGAAATGTCAAAGTGGTGCAAATCAATTTTTTTTAACCGCAAATAATATTTTTTCTCCTTCATGATCAATTTTCAAACGGTCAGCACTTCCGTGAATTAAAGAAGACGCCATCCATACGTCACTACCAAAACCCAGTCCCCGATTGGTTAAACTTCAACTTGTTTTTTACTTTAGACCAGGGTTCAGTGGCCGCGCAAATGTGGTCATCCTTAATGCAAGAATGGAATCAACTAAAACGTAAAACAACAAAATAAAAGCTGAAGGAGTTCAGGAAGAAAAACAGAAAGTAAACCGAGACAGGAGAGTGATTGCACAAAATCCTTTATTTCCAGGATCAAAGAGCACGTTTCCAACACATGGCTCAGAGACAAACTGCATTTTTAAACTTTTTCATTTTTTTTTGGACATACATCTACAAGCTTTAGTGATTAAAGTAGCAAAATAAAGTCTGTGTGTGTTTAAAAAAAACCCAAACAAAAACAAACCACGATAACCGGCGTCCGAGGACTTTGGTCGGACACGGTCCGTGGGCCAAGTGGGCTATAAAGATCGTCATGGAACAAGGTTGCTCTTTTATATAAAAAGTTACTCAAGTGTTTCTGGACTAAACGCGTCGAGCTGGGCTCGCAGTTATGGCACCGTTTCGCCTTCGCTAAAGTGACAAACTGGAGAAACAAGGATGCACAAACCCCGGAGGGAGGGACAAAAAAACGCACACAAGGAGGAAGAAATGCTTCTTTCTAGGCGACTACGTTCAGTGCTGCAGTTTTTAAGCGCGGTGATATTAAAGCGGTGCTTGCAAGACGACTTTTACACACACAAACTTGAAGTTTTCGTTTCCAGAGAGCCTTTCAAAAATGATTGTCTCCATAGGTTATTTCTCCATATAGGATCTGATCTCACGACTGCTTTTTAGATGAGTTCATAAGAAATATTCGCTTACAAAAGTAAAACAAAGCGGTACATCTCGTAAATGCCTCTTTGTTGTCATGGCAACAGGCGAACGCTGCAGATGCGGTTGCTGTGGAGCACCTTTTGAGTGAAACGCGTCGCATGTGAAACATTTACGGTTCTTCGTAAGACATTCAACAGCGGAGCGACTGCAAACATCTGTCATTTGGTTTTAGAATAAATGCTGCCCCCACCCACAGCTTCATCCATCAAGCTACGTGCACACTGGGTTTTCAACAACGCGCTAAAGGCGCATTCTTGAACGCCCACTCAACCCATGGTGTTCACACTGAACTATCGCTTCCCGATACTAGCGCGAGTCTGCCACCTACAGTTGGTGGAAGCTTGGTGCGAAAAGTCAAAGCGGTGCAAATTTTGCTCCAGCCTCTTTATTTTTAAGTTCCCGATTGATGTTCAACCGGTTGAACTTTCAGCGCGCTCAATAAAGTTCCGATTTGTAAGTAGCGCCCGCGACCGGACTTAAAAGCTTGCGTGGAGGCTTGAACAAGCATTACCAAGGGCGGTGTGAACGTAGCTTCACAGTGACAGGGGAGGAGTTTTCCGTCAGATCTATCTATACCTTTGCTTTCAAACAAATGAGAGAACTTTTCATTTCTTTAGGCTGGACTTGAGAAATGCTGACTACCTTATATGTTTTTAAACTCTCCAGGCTTTCTGCTCGTTCACCTGTGAGTCATGTTTTTAAGACACTGGGCGTACAGTGGGGCACAAAACTATTTAGTCAGTCACCGATTGTGCAAGTTCTCTCACTTAAAAAGATGAGAGAGGCCTGTAATTTTCATCATAGGTATACCTCAACTATGAGAGACAACACAAAAAACATAAAATCACATTGTTTGATTTTTAAAGAATTTATTTGTAAATTATGGTGGAAAATATTTGGTCATCTACAAACAAGCAAGATTTCTGGCTCTCTCAGACCTGTAACTTCTTCTGTAGAGGATCCTCTTTCCTCCACTCGTTATCTGTATTAATGACACCTTTTTGAACTGGTTTTCCATAAAAAAGGAACCTGTCCACAACCTCAAACACACTCCAAACTCCACTATGGCCATGACCAAGGAGCTGTCGAAGGACACCAGAAAACAAATTGTTGACCTGCACCAGGCTGGAAAGACTGAATCTGCAATAGGGAAGCAGATGCTGAATTGCATCCAAAGAACACCATGCTTACAGTAAAGCATGGGGGTGGAAGCATCATGCTTTGGGGCTTTTTTTCGGAAAAGGGACCAGGATGACTGATCCGTGTAAAACAGGGGTCCCCAAACTGCGGCCCGCGAGCCAGACCCTGCCATTTGACCCCTTGAAGGATATCAGAGAGAGACCCTTTTTTTTGCATTATTTTTTTAAGCTCGCCACGTGATCACAATTAATGAAAGCATGGAAAACTGAATCCCTGATATTGTTTGCTCATGTCAATAAACCTAATAAGACCTGAAACTGGATGGTATTGTCAACTTAGCCTACATTTGTTTCGGTGGAGTTGGGGAGACAGGGGCTACCCTCCCCAACGTGGTCATCTCTTTCAGCTGTTAATGACCCAGGTTAAACTGGTTTCAGTTTGTTTGGGTCTCAGAACACTGCTCCAGTTTCAGCTCTGACTTCTCCCCCATGAGCTCATATAAACCAGCTCTTTTACCAGCTATTTCAGAATTGACAAAGCCTTTTGGATAAGAGGTGAAACGTTTTAAACTTTAAAAACCAAGTCCAGATGACAACCTTAAACCTACTACTATGATGGAATCAATCTGGATGAATGACAGTCTTCATAGACAAAGCTTATTTGAATTGAAATGTGAGCCAAGCTAAAAATGTTGCTATCGCAACCTCACTTTGCCCCAGTCATAGAACTTGAACGTGACCTGTTTGTATTTTGGTGAAGAACCTAGAGAGGATTATTTGATATCAGATTGGGTTGTTAACATTTGGTTATGTGTGGCTTTCAGTTTACATTTAGGTCCCTGCGACTGTCACACTTTTTCTGTTTCAAACTGACCCTGGCCCCCGATCAGATAATGGAAACATCAAGTGGCCCTCGCTGGAAAAGGTTTGGGGACTCCTGGTGTATAAGAAAGAATAACTGAGACCATGTATCATCAGATTTGGAGTGAAAACCTCCTTCCATCAGTAAGGACATTAAAGATTAAATGTGACTGGGTCTTTCAGCATGACAACAATACCAAACACACTACCTGGGTAATGAAGAACTAGTTTCCTTAGAAGCATTTCAAGGTCCCGGAGTGGCCTAGTCAGTCTCCAGATCTAAATCCCATAGAATATTTCCGGAGGGAGTTGAAAATCTGCGTTGCCTAGCAACAGCGCCAAATCATTACTGCTGTAGAGGAGATCTAAATGGAGGAATGGGCCAAAATACCAGCAACAGTTTGTGAAAACCTTGACAATTTACAGAAAATGTCTGACTGCTGTCATTGACAACAAAGATTATAATCCATAGTATTAAGTTGAACTTTCGTAATTTGACCAAATACTTATTTTCCACCATAATTTTTCAAATAATTTATTTTTTAAATCAGACAATGTGATTTTCTCGATTTTCTCATTTTGTCTCATAGTTGAGGTTTACCTATGATGAAAATTACAGGCCTCTCTTATCTTTTTAAGTGGGAGTACGTGGACCATTGGTGGCTGACTAAATACTTATTTTGCCCCACTATATATATACATCTCCAGCCTGTCCTTCCTTGAGCCATAAAAAAGAATACATGTGGGAAATTAGTAGCTGACTTTAGGCGTAAATTCATATTCCAGCCTGCTCTCATATCACTATTACTGGAAGTTGTCATACTCCCCCCAAGAAACCCTGTTTTGGAAGTTGACTTGGCTTTAGTTTCATTAAAATGCTTCCATCCTTTATGTAAACTTATATTTCAATAGTTGTGAAAAAAAATGTTCTGAATGAAATTGCCATTTTTTTCAAGTGCAAACGAGCGATTTAATATAGAAGTGCCAAAATAAAAAAAGGAAGAGTGGGCGGAGCTTGAGTGCATTGGAAAAAGGTGTAAAATAGAGGGTGGGGGTGTTAGTGTTTTCTTTAGTAAAATGGGGGAAGGCGGGGTTTAAGTAAAAGAAAAAAACTATGAACGTAGGATTGTATGGGAGTGAATAAAGTAAGAATCAATGAGTGGGCGTGGTTTAGGTAGTACAGAGGGCTGGGTTATGAAAAACAAACTGTTGCTAAACAATGATTGGGGTGGGTTCATGTTTTGTAAGGGAGTTATAAATCATAACAAATTTCATGGATCTAAAACTTTTAAGTTAGGATTACATAAAAGCATTCAAAATTTGATAAAGATTTTGTTTAAATATACATTTTTTACATTCTAAAATTAGATTTCCTTATTTTCTAATTACTAGTCACAGAAAGGTGTAAAATTGGAAGAAAAAACAAACGTTATAATTACAGACTTTTTAAACCCCGCCTTTGTGGATTGTTAAAAGAAGTTGAGTAGGTTTGGTTTGTGAAAGTTTATAAAGTCAAAAAAAAAAAAAATTCTGTTTACTGTATTTTCTGTGCTATAAGTGTATTTAAAAGTTTTAATTATTTAAAAATAAAAAAACAGTGTGACTATATGTTTTTTTACGTGTTACTAAAAAGGTGAGGAGTTATTGCAGTCATGCTAACAGTTGTAGAGGAATCGGTCTGTTGTTTTACGTGTTGCTAACAAGGTTGGGAATTAGGGTAGTCACAGTGAAGTTTGTTTTAGCGCAATCAGTCTGTTGTTTTACTGACAAGATAACGGTTTTGTGAATAAGCTAACACGGCTAATGCTTTTAACGTAGCTAACATGTACTGGTAGTTCTAGAGATACTGTAAACACAGTTAATAAGGTCTGACTGATGGACTTACCTCTGACTCTTTTGTCTCGCTTAATGCTCCTTATAGCGCCTTGTATATGACAGTTGTTTGAAAATACACCCTTCTAAAAAGAACACCCTATAGTACAGAAAATACAGTAATTGTGTTTTCAGTCTCAAAAATCTATTTTTTTTTCAAGAACAAAAGTTTTTTAAGGTCTACTTTTTTAAAACTTTGTAGGCATTTCTATTATACCATTTCAGCTTCAACGTAAATCAACTACTGTAGCGGTTTGACTCATTGCCTCTGTGTTCATCCTTTATTCCTCTTCAACTGCACATCTTCCCTTGTTCAGTACTGCAAAGACTGCTGTAAGACTGACCTGTAAACTAGTAGTGCATAACCTAAAGATAAACGAGCAGGTGCTTTAAAACGTACCTTTGGGTTCTGCTTACCCTGTGACTTCATTGGCATTCAATACTGCTGACATTTCTGTAACTGTCCTAGCTGTAGATGATCTTTAGAGGCAGTTAGAACCTTTCTTCTCTAGGGGGTGAGAGGCTGATGAGTCAGGGATCCACCTAAGGGCGGTAGGCCATGAACAGTGTGTTGATGAAGATGACCCACAATGCTTCAGTTAGGTTGACGTCTAGTTTCTGTCAGTCAAGAGGCTGCGGAGACGAGGCGTTATGGGAGCTTTTGGCTCGGGAAACATAAAATGCTTTCTGCAGCTGATGAACCATTGACTGTATCTGAGAGCTTTACAAAGTGACCCCTCCCCCTTTGCATTGCAGACAGGAAGTGCCCAGGAAGCCAAAATTCCATAGTCGTCTAATACGTAGTCATTATATGTATCAAGCCACGTACACAGCTACGCATTTGACAGGCATTTAGCCGATGGTGGACGCAATGGATTACCGGGGGGGGGTCTTCTTCTACTGTTTAAGAACGCATGTCCGCCACCCACAGTCGGAAGAGGTTTGGTGCGAAACTTTGAAGCATAGCAAATATCGCAAATTTTGTTTCAGGCTTTTTCTTCGACAGCTCTATTCCGATAGACTTGGTGTCATATAAACCACAATGATTAAATCCTCCTCCATGATCAATTTACAAACAGTTGTCACTTTTGCAGACTGGAAAAAATTGAATTACCAAGACTTTTTCTTGGAAGCGTTGCTATGGTCGGCATAAATGTTGCTTGAGAATAATATTTTTAGCATGTTCTTGCTAATCCTTTTTTTTTGTGGCCATTGTTAGTCGCACATAATTTACATAAGACCAAGCACAAAAGGGATGGAAATGTTGGCCACTTAAAAGACGGGCAGCCAAGATGCGAATGCATTGTACTTCAGGTGCGTCTATGTTATGGTTGGTCGTAATAACCTAACCTAACCTTAGCCCTAGCCCTTCCTCTGGTCCATGCGGTCAACTAAGAATGAATCACTGGCTGTACGTTTTATCTGCGTATAGAAACTTTTTTTCCCCTGCAGTTCTAATTATTTGAGTTATAATAATCTGTCCAATCAGATGTCGTCAAATGTTTAAAACGATCGTGTAGCCTGCTTTCAAGTGGTAGGGGTGTTGACTTCCAACATGCTCAGTCCTGTTTGGTGAGAGTGATTGTCATAGAGCAGGGGTCGGCTACCGATGGTTCCTGCCTGTGCTGCGGCTCTCTGTGGTTTAGTAGAATAACTGTCACGTTCTCAGATTGTCGTGGTGCTTTTAACACCGTCGGGTAGAGCGAGTGGGCAGAAAGAAGAGAGCAGCGTGACCGCGGAGGGGGCGTGTCTGCAGCTGTGAACGGCGACCAGAGTCTGTAATGGGATAGAAGTTCTTCTTTAAAGACAGTCAATGGTAATCTTGTAGGGGGCACATGAGCGCCTCAAAAAAAGTGTTTTTCCCACTAAACTAACCCCCGCCCCCCATTTCCATGAAAAATTAATTCAAATTGCGCCAGGGCGCCGCTACTATCCTGTCACCTTGCTGCTACGATGACCGTATGTCTCGCTGTGTGTGTAGAACACGCTGGGGGAGGGGTTGCTCACGGGGGAGAACAACAAACAGGTAGAGAGAGGGGGCGGAGCTTAGACTCACCGCTTGGGATTCCAGACAAACTAGCAGCTGCTTCCTAATAAAAAATAGTTGTCATCCATAAAATTTATATAATTTATTGGGTTTGCTGGATTTAAATAAAGAAAAAAAAATAGAAAGGAGTCTGCATCAAAGTGAGTTTGTTTCCATCATCTCATTCATCTTAACTCTGGCGTTTGACAGACAAAAAAGTCTCTTCAAGGTTGTGGAAAAACGGACAAAAGATCAAAGGAAATATCACGGTCATAAAGAATAAAAATAATCAAATTAAATAATTGAATAAATATTCTGACAACATTTTGAATCAATGCAAGTATTGCCAAATGAACTATGTTGATTTATCGGCAAAAACCTTTTTTCTAACACCCCTACCGTTGCGGCTCCCTGTGCTTTCATCTCAGGGGGAAACTGATCCACACGGCTCTTTGAGAGGTTCAGGTTAGCGACCCCTGCCATAGAAACATTGACTCAGACCAATTCAGACGGAGGGCGGCGGAACATGGCGGCGTCCAGGTTGTGAAATGGCGATTGCATTGACTTGATTTTGTTGGAGGTGGAAGTTAATCTTCGGGTGAGGTCACAGTCACTTGCTCTAATTCTCAGATACAGTCAAGGCGGCGGACGGATTGGTTCTCTTAAATGCATCAACTTTTCTTCATCTCATTTCAAAACACCATTAGAAAAAAAAAAAAAAAATAAAGACCTCGCAGATTTCTGTCTATGCGTGACGAACCCCCGCCACCTACGTCTAACTTCTGTTCTGGGAAATCTCTCTGCTCTGACGGGATTCTGCTTCATGTTAAGCAGTTTTAACCTCCTGGTAGTGTTTCGTTCGGATTCGTTTAATACTGCAGACAGGAGCGAGGTTAAATCTCCACTCGTGGTTTTTTTTTCTCCTTAAATCCTCTACCGGCTTACCGAGCCTTTTTTTCCTTCAGAGCTTCAGATGGTTCTCCTCCAGCAGCTTCAAGTGATGCCGGGCCTAAAAAGACTCAAACCGAGAGGCCCAACAACTGCTCTGCCTTAAGGAGTCCAAGCAAAACGGAGAATCCAAAGAAACCAGATTTAACGAAGGAGGACGCAGAAGAGCAAGCCGCTCTCACAACTTTCTGTGAAAATGTCCACAAAGTATCCTCCCTGCCGCTTCGAATTCCAGCGACATACTTCCTGTGGACAGGATTCAAATGCTTTTATAGACTGGAAATGATCACATGGTGGGAGCCTCCACAGTGGGATCGTAGCAGGCTCTCCTCGTTTCGAACTTGAGTTTGTAAAAATCAGCAAACGACGAGTTCTGGCTCAAAAATCCGATCCTGAGAGGGACACGTTTCCAAACGTTCAGTGGCGAAACAAAGACAACACTTCTCCGTTTTCAGAGTGTGGGACATGAACATTGTCTGATCTGAGGAAGATTCCTCACCTCTTCGTTACTCCACAGAGACCCTCTGTAGGGATTTCTCCCCCTTCAAAGAAAGAATCCGGATTTTTGGGGGTCTTGGAGGGCCGGCAGTGGGAGTGGGTCGGAGCAGGAGACCCCGAGGTCGCACGGCGCCGCTCCGTTGGCGTTGGGTAGCAGACAGGTCCTGACGTAGGCGCCGTTCGAAGTGCCGTGGAGGCAGCCGTTCTCCGCCTGCAAGAGAGATTGCGGGTCACCAAACAAGAGGAGGGTCTCCATTCCCCCACCGGCATCTTTGACGAACAAACGTCACACGATCAAATTGCCTTAGCTGGCTTCAAACTGGCGACCTGTTGTCACGCAACTCATTTAATTGAAAAAAAGTGTTTCCATTGCAGTTTTGCAAAATATGTCAGCTTCGCCTCAATAACAACTTCCTCGAAGCGCAAAAACTTATTTTTGATAAATGTGAGTTTTCCAAAGCGTTGTGCTTCCATTAGGCTAATTTACTGTCACAAATCCAATTTGCGCAGTTTCATAGTCAACGGAAACGCAGCTAGTGAGGCTCAAAAAGAGCATCTGAAACAGCAAAATGTGCATCGTACATCGTTTTTTACTCCACATCTTGGGGTAAAACTTTTGTTCTTTGTTTGAACCTTTAGTGACCGAGGTAGGTGGATTGAAAAGAATTTCTCATTTACAACGATGGATGTGCACAAAATAGTGTCATCAGCGTAAATAATACACTTCTAGCAATTTTATAAAATAGATTTGAAACAAAGTTGGACCCCTGAGGGGACCTCCATGATAACCGGGATTGGAGAAGATTGATATCCAGCTGTACGATCAAAATGAACACGGTCAGTGATGTGACTTCCGAACCAAGCAGTCCTATGTGATGGAGCCGTTTAAGCAATACTGTATGGTCGACGGAATCAAAGGCTTCAGCCGAGTCGGCGAACTCCGGGTACACAAAGTTTGGTTTAGAGTTTAGATCATTTAAGTCTTATCACAACCCAAAACTGTTGTTGGAGGATTGTATGCCAGTAAACAACCCACCTTGTATACAGGAGTGACCCATGAGAGTCTGACAGTTCCCTTGAGACTCCTCCGGCAGTGGTCCCCAACCACCGGGCCGCGGACCGGTACCGGGCCGCGGGACACTTGGCACCGGGCCGCACAGAAAGAAAAAATAATTTCCATTTTATTGTTTTTTTCTAAAAAAAAACGTTTTATTTTGAAAAGTGACCGGATTCTCTCTGTTACATCCGTCACACTTAACGCACGTCAAAGTCTCGACACCAAACATCACGTGATACACACCTTGCGTTGCACCTCAACCCCCCGACCCCCACCCCCCACCAGTCCGCGGTAAACGTGCCTTGCGTTGTACCGGTCCGCGGTGACAAAAAGGTTGGGGACCACTGTCCTACGGCCACTTCAAGGGACATGATATACATAGCTAGCATAATTTAACACGAAAAAAGCTCTTGCCGACAAATTCTACTGGGACCTATAAGCAGTTGACTTATCAAAAACATAATATTCCCTCATTTTTTTCTGTTTTTTTGCTGTGGAAACACGTTTGACGATAATTATTCCGATGAGTTTCAACCCCAATATCCGTCTGCTTTTATTCCATAAACCCATAGAAGTATAAGAGCATGTGGTTACCTCAGTGTGCTGCAGTTTTGGAAGTCTGTGACCTTAATCACATGAAGCAGGTCAGGTCAAAGCAGCAGCTCTTAGACCTGAGGTCACGGAAGACGGGGCGGCGGGCGGGCGGGCGGAGGAATAAAGGCGAGGAGAGAATTTGTTTTCTCAGGCGCTTTAACTTTAGCTCCACATCCTTTGGAAATCACATGATTCCACTGCTTTCGCTGACTCACCACGGTGACTTAATCCTGCATGAATGATTGTGGCGTCTATGGCTTCTGCCCACAGCACAGACGTGTGATTATTGATTTGATATCATTTAGATGTTTACGGAGGTCTGTTTACTCCAAAATGAAAAAAAGTACACACACTTGCTCGCTCGCACGCAAACGCCCACACACACGTACATTAGGCCTGCACAACAAATCGCACATTTATTGTTGTTGCAACATCAAGCTGTGCGATACGCATATCGCAAAGGTTTGTGAAATTGTGATAAATGGTTTCCTTAGATGTGGTAAAACAATCTTATGTCAGCTAGAACTATTTAACAAATCGAATAAATCTATTTATGCATATGTCTAATCGGAGGGACGCCTTTAAATCGGCCCTTCGATCTTAGATGCTCACCTCCTATGTAGACGAGGGTCATTAGGATTAAAATTTAATTTATGTTGACTCTTATTTAAATTAAACTGCTGCATTCATTCATTCATCTTCTACCGTTTATTTCCTTTCGGGGTCACTGGGCTGCTGGAGCCTATCCCGGCCGCTTGTGGGCGAAGGCAGGGAGCACCTTGGACAGGTCGCCAGTCTGTCCCAGGGTGGAGTGTCCACAATCACACACCCACACATTCACACCTAGGGACAATTTAGATTTACCAATTAACCTATGAAGCAGGTTTTGGACGGTGGGAGGAGAAAACCCACGCATGCACATGGGGAACATGCAAACTCCACACAGAAAGGTCCCCCCCATTGATGTTCTGGTTCATGGCCCCCAGCCGGGACTTGAACCAGGGGCCTTCTTGCTGTGGGGCAAGAGCACTAACCACTGCACCGCCTGCTGCAGTGAAACAGAAATGATGTATTTAGAAGTTTTGCTATTTGTTTCCTGTATCCTTATATTGTCTAACCCTAACATATATTATAATTTACCTTTATTTTCATACCATGGTCCGGGTGAGACCACGGATAACCGCACGGTGAAAAAAGAAGTTCCGGTCACCTAGCTTAAATGTTTCGTATCACTGCGCCGGCTTCTTTAAAATAACCTTTAGCTTCATCATTTGGACAAAAACAAGCGGTAAGAGGTGAACTTTCTCTCTGGACTGATGCTTTATTCAACCCATCGGGACGATCAGCATGTATATATCGCTGAATCTTGACTGCAGCGGTGGTGCGGCGCGACACAGACTATTTGTTACATGGTGTGGCGCATCTTTTTGTGAGAAAAGTGATCCAAATCGGAAAAAAAAAGAATTAAGGACTAAAAACTGCTTATTAATATGTGTTGCTTTTGTAAGTGACCATGGTATAAGTGGGTTAATGGCCTTTGAAGTGTGCGTTCGTACTTTTTAACGCACTTCGCGGAAGCAGAGGACGGTTCATGCTTCCACGGCGTGCGTTAAAAAGTGATAATGCCTACTTCAAAGGTCGTTAACCCTTACGTATCTGTCTTCCAAAATGAGACAAAACGCTACAAAGGGTCAGGGGTTAAAGGGATCAGCTTATTTATCAAAGCAACGTGACTTTTTGAGGCTTCTCTAAAGACGATCCTGAAGTCAGACTGATTTCTAAATAATCTGATTTCTCGGAGCTCCTATTTTTTGCTGCTCTCTCTGCCGACAGAATGAACTTCCTGAACGTATCTGTAAATAAAGACGTATTTTCAGCATTAAGAGGCCTCTGCTTGTGCGGGTTGTCAGAGGAAGCAGCGGAGGAGTCTCTCCGCACGCCGTCTCCCCTCCCCCCCTCCCTCCAGCATTAGGTAATGATGACAGTCAAATTGTAGGTCAGCAGTGCTCATGCCTGACTAGCCCGCCTCCCAGTGTTTTTCTTTCAGCGACGCCCACTGACCCTGAAGAACAACAGTGGGGGGGCGGGGGTGAATGGACGCCTGCTGGGGACCAGCATCTCCAGAGCACGTCCCGGCCCGGCCCGGCCTGGCTCGGCACTTCTATTCATCACTGCGTCGGTTCTGGCTGCCGGGTTGGTCGCTCAGGTTTCATTAGGTCTCCTTTGTCGTCCCAGAGTTTGTTTTGCCTCTTTCCACACGAATGCTTGGAAACACAGGCGGGACAGAGACGCACGGCACATGAAGGCCGCTGAACGATGCCGGCGGGGCTCATGGGAGGACGGTTATTTTCCGCCGTGACAGCGGCGGTGGACATTTCGGTTTTTGTTTTCTCTCGTCACGTCTCTGTAAACATGAAACATTTTCTTCACGCCAACCAGATTCGTTCTCGGATCTAAATATTTCGCGGTTCTGACCCATTTCTGTGTTCCCTTGTTCCCATAACATGTCTGGTCACATGACTGCAGCACACGCTGAGCCCGCCCCCGGCGTCTGGGTGCTGACTCGTGAAATGATCCGTCTCAGTGACAGCGCTGCCTCAGGTTTGTTAATGCTCGCTGAGCTCTGAGGCCGCGGGTCTTTGCCAACCCTAAAACAGTTCGGATCACTTAGAGGAGGCTGAAACAGGCCTGACAGAGGGAGGGGGGGGAGGGGCAGACTGATCGGATGGCGCCGTCTTACCTTGCAGTGTTGCGCGGCGTCGAAGGCGCTGTAGGCCTCCGTGGACGGCAGGCCGAGTTGCGGTTCCGACAGAGCCAGCAGCTGCTCCAGCTCAGCGGCGGGACTGAGATTCAGATCCAGGTGGCTCTGCAGCTGGTAGTTCCAGGTGGCAGGGTTCTGGTGGCCGCAGAGGTCCGGTGCTGTGAAAGAACCCAGGCCCCCACCTGGAACTGGTGTGTAATCCGGGTGGACGAGCTCCACGTTTGGCGGGAAAACAGTGTGCCCGTTGGGGAGGCAGGATCCGTTCACGGGCAGCTGGAGCGGGTTCTGGAAGCCCAGCTGCGCGGTTCTGGTGCTGCTCGGCTGCGGGTGGGGGTGTGGCTGCCAGTGCTGACTGGGCTCCATCAGAGGGTGGAGCGGCGGCTGCTGTCCGTTTAGCTGCGCAGGTTTCATCTGAGGATGCTGGGGGATGCGGTTTCCATGGCGATGGTGGTTCTCTGCTGGTACCAGCCAGGGGTTTTGAGGAACTCCAATCGGGTCACTGGTGCCAGCTGACCCGAGGTGGCTGGGCGGAGCCTTCAGCAGGTCTGCAGCGCTGATGTGCTGCTGCATCTGCTGCGACAGCTGGATGATGGGTGGGAGGCTCGGTGGGGCGGCGGGCTGCTGGGACGCAGAGTTCAGGGGTCCGGCCCCGCCCCGGCTCTCCTGCTCCTCCCTCTGGTCGCCATTCTCCAGACAGTCCTGGATGTAGGAGAGGATTTCGTCGTTGCTGAGGAAGTCGGTGAGGGTGGGGATGTGGGAGGGGTCCAGCTCCACCTGGATCATCCTCTCGTCCAGCAGCAGCAGCTCCAGGTCCTCGGCGTTCAGGCCCAGGTTCTCCAGGGCACTAAAGAGCTCGCTGTTGGAGCACGCCTCCCTCCCGTCCAGAGACAGGGAGTCCAGCGTGGCCAGAAGTGGATCGAAGCACGCCTTACCGTCGCACGCCACCGCTTCCCCGTTGGAAGCCGCGTTCCAACCGGCGCTACTCAACATACCAACGTCAAGTCCATCCGAGCTGCCACAGAGGGCGCTGATGGACACCTTGGGCTCCGAGTCGGGCTGGCAGACGTACACCGACTCGTCCTGACTCATCAGAACCTCCAGCAGGGACTTTGGGTTCAGCTCCTCGGAGGAACTGCCGTCCGCCTTGCTCTTCTTGGTCTTCCCGCCTTTGGCTTTGACCTGGCAGGGGTCGGGGAAGCCGAGCAGCGGATGAGCTGTCTGGTAAAGGAGAGCCTCCCCCGTGGCGAAGGTGAAGGGCAGGTGCATAGACCTCTTCCTCAGATGCTCGCCTCCCTCCTCCTCCCTGCAAAAACGACCCGAAGCATTAAGAGAAACAACAAAAGAGGAGAAAAAAACAGCAGGGATCGGCTCTTACGCCAAGGGCCTCTGGGTGGCGATGATGTAGTCTGGCTTCCCGCTCTTGTAGACGAGCCGCGCGTTGGCCTGGACCCACTTCCATCGGTTCTCCTTGGTGAGGAGCCGGAAGACGGTGAGGCCGCTCTCGCCCGTCTTTATCACTGCAATCATATCAGACCGCGTCACCGCGGCTCACGCTCCGCCGCACCCCGCAGGCGTCGCATCTGCTCAGCCGGCCGTGCCGCACGCGGAGGTTACAAGTCGTGTTTGTACACACACGAAAGCCGCAGAATCTGCAGTCCTTCAGCAGGAAATGGACCCAAAAGAACCCAAAATGCCTGTCGGAGCTGAAAGATTGCCTCTTTATTCTTAGCGTCACGTTTTTTGCAGACGACACACCGCTGTTGGTGCGGCGTTAATGCTGGTTAATCACTTGACTGTTTTCAGCTGCTGGCAGAGCTCAGCTGCACGCGTTCCGCCCACTGCGTCCGGATGAGCTCAGTGTTCAACCTTTGCCTCGGTGACAGGCCTGCAAAAAAAACCCACAGCTGGAGTCCGGAGTGCTGTGACACCAGAACCGGCGCTGTCAGGGCTGCAGCACGGAGTCCGACAGTGAGAACTACAGCGGGAGCCATGAGTTTCATCTGCAGGAGTAAGTGGAGGGTCTGCAACCGGCGCTGCTTCTGACGCCTCCGCCAAACGTGAAAAGGCTCCGCCCACCGCTCACCCCACCACTGAACCAAAGTGTAATCGGGTCGACTTGACACCTGTTTCACGCCTCTTTGTTTCTGAGTTTCCGCTGCTCGACTACATTGATGCTCAATGTCAACATGCATGTGTTTCCCGGGCACCATGGCAACGACTAAAGAGGTCATCTGGTACATGAGTTAAGTAGGGCAGCAGCAACACAGGCTGATGAGGCCAAAGCAGACATGGTTGTTGAAAAAAAAAATGAAGAGGGATTTTTAGCCGCCACTTACTCCGGACGTGGTTTTCGGCGCAGTACAGCATATCGGCGGCGTGGATGAACTGATATCCTGAGCCTCGCACCCTCAGCTCCGCCTCGGTGTAGCCCAGGACGATTTTACCCCTGGAGAGGCAGGAAAGTATTATGTAGTTAACACACTCCTAACCTTTAACACCACAAAGTTAACGCCAGAATGAACATTCTTTGAATTCCTGTAACTCTTTGACCATCGATGGAATTAGCGTCAAATAACTGATTCTGACAATAGTAAAAAGTTTACAACATTAACGTAAGATAACCGATTCTGATGACAGTAAAGTGTTTATGCAAATATCGTCAACGGTTTCTAATGCTTGAGAAAAGCAGTTTGGCGGCCATTTACAGACGCATTACAATAGTAAAATGCTTATACTATTGAAATAAACTGGCAAAACGCATATTGTCGTCAAAGTGCTCGTCTTTGTGTCAGAATCTGTCCGGAGTTTTTTTTAATTGTGGTCAAAGAGTTCTGGTGTTTCACTGTCACTGTCGGCGACCACTCTGCTGTTTTAGGGTGGACCTCTCAGAGAAGGTCATCAGGTATCACGTACTTTGCGTCACAGGCCATGGGGGTGAAGTCCAGTTTGTGCTTGGTCCTGAAGATCATGTTCTTGGTGCGGATTTCCAGGATAGCCGGAGGCAGCAGGGGCGTGGCAATGGCGAAGAGGGCGAGCTGCGGCGGGGGCGAGCCCCTCTCGCTGTCGCTTGGCTGGCGGCTCTGACCGTGGAGGAACTTGAGTCTGCCCTGGATGTTCAGCGGCTGAGGAGAAATGGATTTAATGGGGTCAGTGTGTCACTGGCTCATCAGGAAGACGGCGGACACAAATGCGTCCTTTGTGCGGTTTCTCAATCCTCTTCAGTTGTATTTACTCAGTTGGCTAATGTAAAGAAGCAAATCCACCGCAGAGGAGACCATCAACCCTCTAGAGTGCAGGGGCGACCTTTCTCCTGGTCACATGACCAAGTTTGAGGCAGCTTTGTTCGTGGTTGAACCCCCATGTACCCACACGTCCCAACAGAGACTCTGTGACCAGCGGTTCAGACATTCGAGCATCTCTAGAAATCCTTAGCTGAGACCCTTTGAACTTTAACATCACCCACCAGCAGAGGTCAACCCCTCTTTCCCAACGTGGCATTTCGTGTGAAGACCCCTCCCCCACCACCACCTCCCCTCTTTCTCCCACTGTTAGTTGTGCCTAATTGACCTTGGTGGGTTTGGGGGCCTACAGCCGCAGTGTCAGGAATCTGGCCTCGAATAGCAGGAGGGATTATGAAAAATGGGCCTGACTTATGGCTCACGCAAACATGACGGGAGGGAGAACGAGGAGGTTCAGCCCCTTGACAGGTCACCAGAAAACAAAGACGCATCCTCGACACTCAGAAACATCAAGAAAACCTTTATTTTTCCCCCTAAATTGATCCAATCCCGTTGTTTTGAGGTCACACTGGCTTCTGCAAAAATTCTATGTAAACGCGCGTTTCTGTCCTCCGCATTCAAAACTCTTTCGTAGCTACACAGAATATTTCCACCTGGGGGATCTACAAAAAAAGAAAAGAAAAAGAAAGTTAAACCATTTGAACTTTGACCAATCAGGCACTCGGATTTGGTAGAGACATGCCAACCGTTTAATGATTGATCATTGCAGAGAAATTAACAATTGGGTTTTGTGTCCGGATGAGATTCTATGACATCACGAGATTAGCGAACTGCATCACTTTTCAACATTTCGCACCAAACATCTTCCAACTGTAGGCGGTGCTCCTGCGCTAGTAAATGGTGGCCAAAAAGAAGAAGAAGAAGCCCTCCGTGTTTCTCCAGTGTGAACACCATGGACTAAATGTGTGTTCAAGAAACTGGGTTTAACGTATTCCTGAACGTGTGTAACTAGCTGGTGTGTCCATAGCTAAAAGCTACGGAAACATCAGTCTTGGCAACGCGCGTTCAAGGAGCCTCATCAAATGAAAACTCAACATAAATGCATGCAAACACTCTTTCAGGCTTCTACATTCAAAACTCTTGTGTTCATGCAGAGTTACACATGTTTCTACGACCATTTTCTGAGTGAAAACCTTCTACTATCAGCAAGGGCATTGAAGATGAAACATGGTTGGATCTTCCAACATGACAACAATTCCAATCACACAGTGCCCGGGTAATGAAGGAGTGGCTTCATAAGAAGCATTTCAAGGTCCTGGAGTGTTCTAGTCAGTCTCCAGATCTTAATCCCATAGAAAGTCTCTGGAGTAGGGCTGCACGATATGAGGAAAACTCGCGATATGCGATATTGGTGATTAATATTGCGATAACAATATAATTCGCGGTATTTAAACAAATAGCAAAACAACCAAAAACATAATTTCCATTTCACTGCAACGGTTTAAAAATTATACTCCAAATGGCCCTTGTCGACATAGGAGGCAAACATCAAACATAAAAGGGCCCATCTGATTGATCAACAATGTAAACGGGTCCTTCCGATTGGTTAAACGCATAAAGGAATTTATTTCATTTGTTCAATATTTCAAGCTGCCATGAGTTTGTTTTAGCACATTTAAGGTAATCATTTATTGCGATTTTCGCCGTCTTTTGCGGTATGCATATTGCACAGCTTAATGTCGCGATAACGATAAATTTGCGGTATATTGAGCAGGCTTATTGATGAAAGCACCAACATCACAGATATGTACAGCTGTGCATATTTATTAGAGGTGATGAGGAGACGCACAGTGGAGTTTCTGGAGTTGATGGACACAACAACAACTGATAGTAAAGTAATTTTGGTCACTGATGGCGCTCCATCAAAGGTCAGGAAGAAAGCAGGTGTTGCCACAAAATTCAGGCAGTAAACGAGGAAAAGATTCTTATAATAATGAATGATAATAATAATGGACATTTCATTGTGTTTTGCACACTTGAATGGCAGTAAATGTGTTTCTGCACAGGATTTCAATCCTGATATTGACGGTCTGGTGAAGTTTCGGGAGAGAAAGGAAGTTAACTCCAAACTCTTATGTTGACAAATGTTTGCAAGTTTAATTTAGTGTAATTTTGTCATCATTTGCACGTTTACATTTTAGGCAGATGTTTCATTTTTTTGTGTAGCCCCTCTTGAATTTATTTTCAGGATTGCTTCAGTGTCATATTTAAAATATTCAGGCTGTATAAAATTGAATAAACCAATATTTTTTAAGGTGAAATTAATTTAATTTAAGATCCATTGGCCTCTGTGAATGAATGTGTAATAAGAAATGATTAGGCTACTATGTTGGTTAAGGCATGTTTTCCAATTTGGTAAAAAAAAAAGAATAAAGCTGTTATTTTGCCTTTACGCTACTGGACCGACCCACTTGAGATCAGACGGGTTGAATGTGGCCCCCGAACCAAAATGAGTTTGACACCCCTGCCTTAGAGGGTCAAACGAATCTTCCTGCTCTGAACTTCGGCACCATTTCTCCGTAAGCTGGAGCTCACAGTCCTGACTAAGCAAGAGCCAGATTAAAGGCGTTTTGCCCCCACCACCACCACCCTCAGGTTGTCTTAAGGCGGATTACAGGAGTGCATGGTGACCTCTGATCTCCACACAGTCGGCAGCACAAACAGACACATAGTGGGATTCAGTTTCAGCACAAAGCGCCAACGACAAAAGAAAAAAAATCCACAAATGTTTTTACCAGGAAGCCGGACGAGTTGTCCAGCAGACAGCGGAAGCGGCAGACGAAGGCTCTTTCCAGGAAGGAGGAGTTTTCTGGGGGAAGCTGCTCGGGGTTGTAGCTCACTGGGCAGGGGGAGCTGCTGGACACCAAGTCTCCACCTGGAAACATTTTTCACAATAAGAGCATATGTCTGCTGCACATCAGAAGGAGCTGATTCATCTGCCGTGGAACCGTGCTTGAATGTCTGCATAGAAGGTGTGCGTGCACGGCTGACTGAGCGCAGTGAGGTTTCGGGAAACAGACCTGCCGGCTCGATGGGGGGTCCCGTGCTGACCGGGGGGTTGAGGGCCCAGTGCAAGTTCCTCCTGAACTCCTGCTGGTCTTCAGTGTGGATCAGCTCAAACACACTCTGGTGCATCACATCAGTCTGACAGGAAAACACAGTGGGACCCCAGTTTTACTTCTCACCCTTCAGCGGGAGTGAAGCACAGTTAATGAGGACAGGGAACCTCCAGCGCCGCTTTTAGCCCAGCGCTTCCTACATGACACCATCACTCCTGACACTTAACAATCCACATTAAATTAGGAATAGCTAAAAATTAAAAATTCCCTCTATAAACAAATGTACTGGATTTTACTGCTGCCTCTGTATCTGCAGCTCACCTATTAAAAAACTATCTTAAATAATTAGAAGAGCTGTTTCTGATGCCGATTTGCTAAAATGTGTTCGTTTATAAAGGCTAAAATGTGTGCAAATTTAGATCTTGAACATTCTCTAAAGATGTTATGTTAGCATTTAGCTAGCTAAGCAGTTTGCCGTTCATTTTACGCACAATAAACCACCTCACAGAGGCAACATTACGGAATACATTTTTTGTGCTTCCTGAACCCAAAATGTTCACCTTATTCACTTGTGTTTACAGCTAAAACAGTAAAATCTGAGCTTATGAAATTCCTAAATTGGTATTTGCAAAGGCTGCCTCTCTATCTACAGCTCAGAAAACCTTATTCCTAAAAATCACAATGAATGATTTTATTTTGGATGGAGTAGGGGTGTGACCGCAATAACCGCATCACCGCGGTGATGACCACATCAACATTTACCCTGCCATATATCGGAGGATATAAGAGAGTCTAGTTCCTGAAAAAATAGCCAGTAATGCATATTGGTAGAGTTTGGAAAAGATACAGAAGTTTAGGCAATATAACCATTTTAATAGAGTTCACTCGTCCAACTTAGGACTTTGATGGGGAAGACCACTGCCGGAAGGCAATTTTGCAATTTTGCTCCAACAGCGAGCAAAATTGCCTTCTTTACATTTTTGGGTAACTGTGACTCCAAGGTAAGTGAATCTACTGCGCTCGACTTTCAGAGTAAAACTAAAAGTCCAGATAGGTCTTTACAGCTGTGAAGTGCAATAGCAAGAGGTTCTATCGCTAAGCTGAAGAGTATAGGGCTCAAAGGGCAGCCCTGTCGGGTGCCACGGTACAGGTTAAAGGGGCTTGATGTTTGGGAGTTAGTGTGAATCCTTGCAGTGGGCTCAGAATATAGTAACTTGATCTATAGATTAAAGGCAGGCCCAAAACCAATTTTTTTCAGTACAGCCAGCAGATAAGAAAACTACATTTCTAACCCAAAGCATTAAGCTAGCAATGCCGTTTGCCATTCATAAAAACGCACAATAAACCGTCTCACAGACGTATAAGGAAAACATAGTTTTTGTGCTTTTTGAACCAAATATTTTTGTTTTACCATCTTTTATTTAAAGTTACAACGGTTTAAATCTGAGCTTACAAAGCTCGTGGGTTTGATTTTGCAACAGCTGCCTCTGTATCTACAGCTCAGCAAACTATTAAAACAATTCTATAATTTCATTTTTCAGATGGTTAGAGGAGTTGTTTCTAACGTCGAATAGCTAAAATTTTCTCCTTTATAAAGAATGACGTTGTCATAAATGTAGAGTGTACCTCTGCTGCAACTATTCTGTTAGCATAACTTTCTCACAAAGGTAAATAAACTTGATTTTTCTAATCAAATATTTTTTGCCTAATATTTACAGTTAAAATGGTCTAAGTCCGGGTGGAATCCATTTCTAATAAACTGTGTAATTTGGCACATTTATTATGAAATGCGTTCACAAGCACTAATAAAACACAAATTTGATTGTTTTAGCTTTTACTTGGTAACATTTGCAAAACAATGCTGTCCTGCTAGGAACAAAAACAGGTGATGAATTATTTAAGAGGTCTGTTTTTAGCTGTGAGAGATTTCAGGAAGATGCGTTTCATTCCTAAATCTTTAATGATCCAGAAATAAATGTATTTTTTCAGACAGAAACACAGTTTTAAAGGTTTGATTTGTTAGTGCAACTATATTGAGGATATCTTTAAGGACAAAAGTTGGTATAAAGCTGGATTTCACACAACTATGCCTCCTAAATCTGTGTTTAAATTGGCCAGGAGTCTGCTGAAAAAACTATTTAAGCCTTAGTCACATGTAGCCATACTGCAGTTGACTTATACAGGTGCTACAGATTTTTAGGTTGTCCGGGCCTGTGGAGGGTCGTAGGGAGGTGTCGTTGGTGTGTAGCAGTTTCTTTGAGGCCTTTTGCATCTGGTAAGTGTATTACGATATATTCATAAAGTTAATGTAAGTTGCATGTGCTTATGACGCACGGGTGAGACTGTTGTAATAATGTCCTTAATGACATACTCTTGTCATTAGTAAAGCATTAGTCACAGCTACCCTTATGGCTAGGTACGGGCTGTCTGCGGGTGAAATATGGGTTAGCTTGTATGGGCTTGTAAGGAGCACGCACTTTTCACGTGAACAGCACTTATAGAACCAGCAGGATTGAGGGGGTGGGTCAAAAGACCCTCGTGTTTACACTTGCATGTTGTAAAGGTGTTCGCTACGACCCGTCGCCTCTACTTAACAACAGTACGGTACGGTCCAGTCCGCTATCTTGAGCGTTTCTATTATAAAATGGAACAATTAAGCCGGATCAAACTGTACCAGTTTTAGGGTTGTAAGTCCATTGTAAAAAATGTGCTGGACCAGTTAGGATGGAACTACTGTTGAAACTGTTGAAGGTTGTTACGACAAAAGAAAGCGGCAATATTCATCTTTGCCACTCGCAATCTTCTCTCAAACAACATTAAATGCTTTGTTTATACCACGTACCAAAAGCCAAGCGGAAATAAATAAGATGCTGGATGAAATCTATTGCAAGCCTAATCCTGCATGTGCTGTGACGGTCCAAGTTTGGTGGAAACACTCACCTGAATAGCCTTGACCATTCTACACCAGACCGGTCTACTCAGTGGAAATGAGGGACAAGGAATCTACGACCTTGCAATGTCGTGGAGACCACCTATGTGCCCCATAAAGGTGTGACCATTTTTTGCCGGCAGACAGCCCACCTCTAAGGTTGTTTATGACGTAAGGCCATGTCACACTTCCGCTACGTATTATTTGCACATATCGCACGGATGAAAATTGATCATACGTGAATATACGTGGAAAAAATGAGAAAAGTTATGGTTCTTTTCACATATGTATCACGACGAATGAATCGTAGTAGGAGTATGAATAAACCACACAGAGAACAAGTATATCAAAGTAGAACATGAAACGTGCAAGATTATTGCACTGTTTGTATGCAATTCATTAATGATTGAATCTTCAATTACCTAATTTTGACATGATAAATGCGCCGTATACCCGATATAAAAGTTATACATCAGTGTTATATCGATTAAAAGTCCGTCAGAAATACGTGGAACGGTTGTAGAAAGCAACAAATTTGCGTGTGCACCTCACAAAAATCACACACAACTGTAGAAAATTCACGTAATTGTATTTGAACTACGTAAAATATGCATGAACTTTTTTTTTTTTTTTTTTTTTTTTTTTTTCTAACTTGTCCTGTCCAACAGCTGGGCAGACAGATGAGAGCTGAGGGCCTCTTGTGTTGGACATATTTTACTTTAACAAGAGGGGTTATTAATCTTCAGACAAACCAAAGGTATGTCTGGATAAACCCCTTTTGTAATTGAGGCGAAACTTTATTAATTTCAAACATGTTTGAAGATCTTTGGTGTTGGACCGGACGGAAAAGGAAAGAGGGGAAGAAGAGAGAGGGACGTTAGAGAGATGGGGGGAAGGAGGGTGATAGTAGGAGGGGCAGGGGGATAAGACCATGAAGCAGCAAAAAGCAACAAGTTTACTGGTTGTTAATCACCATGGTAAGGCTCAAATGCAGTACAAAAAGGGCGGAGCCTGTCCACACACACACCCAAGTGTCAAACACACCTGCTAGCTGCATGAACTTTGCAATTCTCAATCAACCAAAAACTTAGAACAGCTAAAAAAAACAAATTCAAATAAAGTGAACATAGTGGCTAATCCTTAAGGCTTTAGCCTTCGTTTGTATTTGAAAGAAACCTTAAAGTGTGGATGCCATGCTTTGAACAACTTTGTCAAATAAAAAAGCCCTTTAAACGCTGATTCTATTGATACCAATAGTTAACGTCGAATAAAATCCGAAGCATATGAATAATAGACATCTTTCGAAAGAATCAGAGATTTGAATTTGCCGCTAAGAGCGCAGGCTGGAAGTGAACCCGATATGACCTGTCACGTCACGAAAGGCGTTGACTTTCGCAGTTCCGCTTCGGACAGCATGTAAACAAAACAGGTAGTCTTCGTTTCTCTCGTGTTTAAATCCGTTAATCATCAACATGCCAAGTCGTTGTGTGGCAGCTGGATGTAGCAATACATCTAGTGAAAGTGTATCTGTGTATAAAATTCCCAAAACAAGAAACGCTGCTGAAAAGGGGAAAGTTCAAGAAGGTGGACGGCGAAGGATTTTTCCCTCCAGATCTGCAGGAGAGAAGTCTGCGTTTTCGAAGGGACAAAAACCGGGACACAAACGAAGAATTTTGAACGGAGAGTTGGGAGGAGGATCTTGGCTTCTGAGTCGAGGAACGGCGGGTGAGCTGGAAGCGAGCGAGCCGTTTTCTGGGTCGGAGAGGACGGCGCTGGAGTCGGTCGGGAGCGGAGGCTGCTAAGCTAGGCTAGTGTGCATCACGATGGATCACATTGAGGCGAAGTAGTCGTGTTTTCTGTTGTCCTTGGATCCAACTGGAGTATTTCAACGCACTCAATGTTTTGCAAGAGAAGCAACAGGCCTGCAACGTTTTTTTTCTTTTGCTTTTGAGGTGCCGGTACCGTGAGTAAACTGAACTGTGTGTGTGTGTGAGCGCGCGCGCGCACGAGAAAAGGTTTCAAACTGGTTCAAACAGGTAAAACTGTTAATGTTCCACAGTTGTTAATGGTATACAGTGACTTTGTTAACTAAAGAGTAGTAATATCTGGGAAACTTTTATTTTGTGACATTTATTTTGTAAATTGGGTTGAAAACCAGTGTTTACCTTTGTTTAGATTAGGCCAAAAGGGGACATTTTGAGTATATTTTAGGGTAAGTGGAGTAATTTAATTTTATACATTTTTTAGACTTACTGGAGTCTAGCCGAATCTTCATGCTGGCTATCGTCATCGGCATCACTAGACCTACTACCTTCTGCTATATCCTCCTCACTTTCGCAAAAGGGTTCGAATCGATACGGTTGCAAAAGTGACTCATCATCATGATAATCTCCGCAACTTTCCTCTTCATCTTTCTGTTCATCTGATGATAAATCGCTAATAGAGACGGTAGCATCACTCTGTCTGTGCTTCGCTATCGGTGCTAGCCATGTTGTCTGCCTTTCGTTACGTCACAAATATGGCGGCGCGAAGTCGGCGGAATGCGTGAAGCCGGCGGCCGTCCTCGTTGTTTATATCGCGTTTTTCGCTATTTATTCTTTTTCGAAAAATATTAAATACAATCGCAACATGAAATAGAGACTATTTACTATATTTTGGCTTATTAAAATAGGCCATGTCACCCACACTTTAAAAAGGCTTTGAGTGTAGTGCAAGTGGGAGTAGGGAGATAAGTACACCTGTAGGAATCCCTTTAACAGGCCTGAAGTACTTCTAGCGAAGGGTTTTATTGTACTTCCACATAAATTTCAGGTTTACTGGATCTCCAGAATAAACGATAAAGCCAACTGCTGCGTTCATATTTTGGTTTGTATCCCATGTGTTCTTCCAAAACACTTAAGTTCATACGGCCATTTACATGTTGGGGCCATGGTGACTTAGTACATTTGCCTGTAGGGTTGCTGTGTATGTAACTAGACCAGCAGGACTGAACCTGAGGTTTTCCCTCCACACACCAATTAAGGCACCCTTGAGCTGGGCTCTTGGCTCTAATAGTTTAAGTAGAGCTACCAAGTAGCCACAAGTGGATCTGTGGCTTAAAAAGTAATTGAAAAAAAATAGAAGTTGTAGTTTCTCTCTCATCATCCTAAGCTGTTAAATCCACTTTTGCATGTTCTGAAGGGTCCGTTTGATTTTGTTTGCTTTGAAGTGGAGCCAAAAGAAATCCAGTGTCGCAGAACCTTTGATTCAAATATGTGGAACCCAGCCAAAGACCAGTTGTGGCTGCGATGTGGGTCGCTCGGGTCGGCCGTGAACCGGCTTTGGACTGGGGCAGAACTCCCCCTCCCGGCGGGGAGGAGTCAGCCGCGGGTCACCAGAAGGAATGTTGACAGCCTCAAGTGTTGGCTGAAATGATTTTCAAACATTCCTTATACTGGATCTGGACTTCACACGCCCTGGATCAGACCACAGTTTTTTTTGTATCTTCGGGAGAACTTTTTTCTTTCAGAAAACGGAACATTAAAGATGAAATAATTTCCCCTTTTTTAATAATCAGTGGCATGGAAGCAGCTGACATGTCTTCAGCCCCCATCTTCTAATCTGAGGGCATCCTTTACGTCCCTTTCGCTCTTTAATGTCAATGCCTCGTTTATCTGCTCTTGTCGGGCGAAGGAGCGCCGCTGTTTCCAAACACAGCATTTATTACAAGACGGGTCTGTTTGCTCAACAACAGGTGACGTCCCTCAGGTGGACGGGGAAGTGGGCGGAGAGTGTGTCAGTCAGACAGACAGACAGACAGACAGACTGGGGTAAATTGATAAGCACATTCTCCTAAATGAGATTAGACTGAAGGAAGCTGTGCTCTGTTGTGAGGCTAATGGGATTACAGCTCCTGCTCCATATGTGCACGTCGTCAACCCTTAGAGTGGAGAGGCGCTCGCTCGGCGCCCCCAAAACTGCAAAATCTCGTCCTGCAGGAGAAACTCAACTGTGGAAACCTATTCTGGAGACGGATGCTCTAAAATGTTCCTTCCTGACTCTTTGAGCATTAAGTCTAAAATTTCAGACAGGACCGGTACTTATGGTACCAAAACACACATTACTTTGTGTTTCTGTTGTTAATTACTAATAATAATAATTGATACTTTATTTATCCCACAATGGGGAAATTCTTCTCCGCATTTTGACCCATAAGAATAACAACAACAAAAATCGTGTTTAATTATGAAACACACTTAAGTGTGGACATTATTACTATTTTCTGCACTAGAAGGCGTACTTTAATGTTTTCTGATTTTTTTCTAAAAAAGAACAGTGCACCATATAGTCCGTTTATGCTTATTCATGTTAAAACAATAACACTCTACCCAATGTTTGGTTGGGTTTTATTATGAGTGTACTCACGCGGCTAACATGTAGCAGTTAGCATAGTCAAAGTGATGTTTGTTTTAGCTGTATCAGTCTGTTAACGCATTAAAACAAGGGTATTGTGATTAAGCTATCACAGATAATGTGTTGCAGTGTCAGACTGTATTTTGTTTTTTTACATGTTAACAACCAGATTGGGAGTAACAGCCTAGTAACAGCAGCGTTTGCTTTAGCGGTATCAGTCCGTTTTCTTTTTCTTCTTTAAAAACAAGGTTGAGAGTTACAGGAATTGTGAAAATACTAACGCGGCTAATGTGTAGAAGTATCGGAATATCATGGACCTATGACCTACTATTGTTAGTCTTTCTCTATTAGGGCTTGCTAGTTTTTATTGAAAAAATTTACAACTTAAGTAACTATTATCCATTTTATACCTGAATGGATTATATCCATCGTTTCTTCCACTTTTAAATGCTTTGATGTATTTGTTGGAACTCTCTTTTTGAGCTGAACCACTGACTCTATATGAGAAGCGGACAGGGTCATTGTGATGTCAACCACAGAAAATGACCTATATCCTTTTTCCGCAATACGCCATGTTGGAGCCAGATGTCAAATAGTTTCTATGGAAACCACCTTTATCAATCAGTAGTGAGCTTGTTGGAAGGTCACACCCCTACCACTTGAAGTCTATCAAAGGCTTTGAACGAATGTTGTGAGACCCCAAACTTTTATTGAGGTAACTGATTGGTCAGTTTATAACTTGAATAATCTGTGCTACCGCCAAAATATCCTTAAAAAATGGGGATTATGTTACAAAAGGCTGAGTACCAGCTATAGAATTATGGCTTCTTGAAGCCAGCAAATACTTTCTGTTTGGATTGTGAGGGGGGGAGGGGTTACACAATCCAGTTCTCATTTACAACGATCCTTGATACGTATATCAATGATCCGGACCTGGAGCAGATCTCATCAGAACGCGGTGTGCAGCAGAGTACCTGATGGAAGCCCAGGTAGTCCTGGATGGTGTGGGAGCAGAAGAATATGATGCCTTCAGCCGTCACCACCAAGACAAAGCCGTTGAGAGCCTGCAAGGAGCAAACATGGAGATCCATCATGTTAAAGAAAAGAAGACCTTTTGTTTTTTTAGGTTACTCCTAAAGCCCTGTTTTAGGCAGATAAATTAGTATTTCATCTCAACCAATACTTCCAAAATACTATCTATCTTTATGGAACAAAGCTTTCTGATTCAGAAAGAAAGAAATGGGACATCTGGAAAAGAAAGATGCGCTAACAATAGGAAGCAAGGATGAGAGCTCCCCCAGGCAGAAAACGAGTGGACGTCAGGTCAGAGAGGAACCTACTAGGAAGAGGATGACTAACACCTCCGTCACAGCTCCTCCTCGTCTTGGTTGGAGCCCCGGGGGCTCTGGGAGGAGGTGATGACACAGTTTCACAACACAGCGTAGAGCCAGCAAACGCCCACACCTTGGTGGTGGGGAGGAGGACGAGGAGGAGGTCTCAGCAACGGAGCTCTCTTTATCGGATCGGACGCGTGCGCTGGCAGCCATCCTCGCATCCTCGTTTAGTCGTGCTGAGGATCCACCACGTCGTGGCAGGAGGTCACGGCGCCCCAACCATGACTCTGAGCTGAGAAGAATCAGCTGTATCATCTACTCATGAACGTCATGAGGATAGCGAGGTGTTTGCACTGATACTCTGATTTACTTCTTTCCTTTCAGGTTGACTTGGATTTGGCGTCCTCTGAAATCAGGAACTTTGTCTAACATTGTCCTCTAAATTACTAAACCCTTAGTTACAGAGGTGGAAATGGGCAAAAAAAGGGCAAATCTCTTCAAGGCACACAGTATCAAGGTCGTAGAGTAGACCGTTCAATGGAGAGCAAATATTGTAAAAAGATTTTTATCTATGGGCATGATGCAGGCGACAGGTCATAGTGAACGCTAAACCCTTGTGCTATCCTATGGGGTACAGATGCCCCGTTTCTTACATTGACGTGTTCTCCCTACCATGACAAAGGTGGATAAAGGTGGAAAGATTTCATGTAATCCATGAACACCAGTGAAGATCACAAATCATTGAAGAAAAAGGTTCAGAGCACTGTCTAGTGGGTCTAGATGATGTAAAGTGCCTTGGATAGCACAAGGGTTAAACAACAGAAAAGGGCGAAGCGCAAGTGAACAAATTTTACCGTTTTTTTTAACCCCTTCAAATCCTGCAGACCGTGCAAGGAGCCTGCTGTTCACGTGATAATTGAGCCTGACTAATAAGCTGCGTTCATTCAAAACGGCCAGATTTTGAGTCTAAACTGTGATGAACAATCCGTCACATTCGTCCACCATGAACACATTTTTGGAAAAGCGTCCAGTAGTGAAATTGACGCGTTGAAAGAGAGGCAGGCGGCCGACACGAAATTGTTGGCGAATCGCGTTGGTTGCAAATGCAGCATAAAAGAATTTCACCTCCACACTCCAGGCGCCAGCACTCACACCTTACCAACGACTAGGGTTTGGCGGAAAGCCACTGGATTACAGCATCAGCTCTGCAACATCCATACTTTGTGTACTTTAGGATTAATTTACCAAACTCACGACAATTGAACGTTCCACTTTCATGACGGTTCCAAAGGGAACTGCAAGACACACCTGCGCCCCCCTTAAAATGCGGCGGCGGGTCTCTACGACCCTCCACGGGCCCGGGTCTACCCCACTCATGGGTGCATGTGACTAAGGTTTTAAGAAAGAACAGCTGAATTCTGTCTGGACCAAGACTGCTTAATTTGGTCCTGATCGAGTCCTGAACTTTGCGTTCGGTCTATGTTTAAAATCATGTCAAGAGGACTTTCCTGTTCCAGACTAAAGCTTGTAAACAAAACCATGTGACTAAAAATCTCCCTCTCTCAAGGGTGGGGCAAAGCAACTAGAGAGGGAGAATAATGGAAGTCCTGTGCTTTCCAGTCCTTGTCAGGATAGTTCACTTATTCAAACTTTATATTTCACTGACCAATTTTAACGTCTATATCAACATCAGATAAAACACTTTTTACTTTGATACTGTAAGACGGTTGTAAGGAGACCACAGCTATGAAGGTTCACTAATAATTGTTGACATATAGATTGTTGGGAAAACAGTGAGAAGCAATGTGTGTCACGGTAAAAGTTGTTTTAACGAGCCTGAATCCATCCAATCACATTTCAATGAGCTGTTGTGTCTCATTTTATCTTTACATTTCTCCAAGGTTCTTTGTGTACGTCGTAACTCCCGGGTACGGTGGCTGTTTTGGTTCAGTTGTTCTGCTCAAGGAGCCCATTTGGACTGAGAAACGAACCAGAGCTCAGTCTTAGGGGTGTAAGAAAAAAATCGATTCGGCAAAATATCGCAATAGTTCATACTTGTATTGATTCAAAATTCGATTCAGAACAATATTTATTTAATTATTTCTGAGCGTCCTTCAGCGTCTGACTCTTGTTGTCCACTTCACCCTCCGACCCCTAGTTGGCAGCAGAGAACACAGAGCCTCTTAGAGCATCTCTACTCTGCACAAGACAACAGGAAGACTGCCGCCAGAGGCAGCTTGTTCTGTTGTTATGAGACATGAAATACTTCTTTTTTTACTAGGAATGGATACCAAACAGAAACTCTGAGCCATGTTGCTGCCAGTAAGATATAAAAACGTGGATTGCTGTGCTTTTTAGCAGCTCAGATAAAAACGGGGGAAGCAGTGCAGCAGCTAATGCACTTAGCATCGGCTAAAATGTTATCGGCAAAGCAGGCCAAAGTTCTGCAGAACCTCCCAGCAACAGATTCTAGTTTAGCGACTTGATAGATCAGAATGATGTGTACAACGCTCTGAAAAAAGGCCGACATTGTGGTAGATCAACGTTACTGGATTACTTCCACTTGAGAAAAGCGTGGCTGCAACGGTGCAGAGCAGATTGATATGTAAACAAAGTACATTTGCCACATTAAAACAACTTTTCCCTTATTCTGTCATGCTGCCTCATCATCACACTTCGTTTCTGGAATGAAACAGTGTCCCACCCCCCACCCTTTATTTTTGAAGCACAATTCAGGCTCCTGAACCTTTTAAAAGTACTAGAGAAGCTACATTAAGTTGAAAATATACAGCACTTTATTTCCCCAATAGAAACTTATTGGATGAGGCAGTTTAATTTTTTTGCTTCTTCTGATACTGAAATATATTTTGTTGTGGAAATCAGACAATGTTGACTGTTCCCTATCTATATTTTTAGTTACCAAAATAAAAGCACTATGAATTTGCTTTGGTAAAAGCAATTTATATCTGAGATACAGTTGCTGTGCTTAACATTGTGATCATTAAATAAACTGCATTTGACCATTTTATAACAATAGAAGACAATGACATTCAGGTTGAGTTTTTTCAAAGTCATATTTAAAAAAGAAAATTAAGAAAATATGTTTTGGTAAAATATCGGGATACGTATTGTATCGCCAGACTCTTCCGAATACACACCCCTACTCAGTCTGATTGGAAACAAACTGAGACCAACTCCAAAGATGGGTCAGAGAGCGGTTTCTGGTCCCAGACCAGGGTCCGATTGGTGTATTATAGGGTTGGGCGATGTCCCTTAAATTGGCAGTTGACGATGCTTACAGTAAAAGATTTTCGTTATTATATAATTATTATTCGTTATTTTACTTTATGTATTTTATTTCCAAACCAATGACTCATCCGCGATGAAAAATTAATGTCCAGTATAAACTGAGGGAAGTGACTTGAAACAAAAAAAAAATAAACAAAATAGAAAAGAAGTAGTCCGCTCCTGCACTTAATTAGTCAAGTGGACCAGTGGAGCAGCCAGACTTATAGCTTTGTGTTGGAGGGGAAGTGAGGATGCTTTGTTACATGTGGGCTATGAGGGGAAGACTTCGGACTGCGATCCGTTCCGCAGCTCTAGGTGAACGAGCTACCGAACTCAGGAGAACCGGGTCTCCCAGAAAAAGTGTGTGTCCGGGCAGAGCTGGGACCACCAGCTCACACAGCGGCTGTGGGGCGGTGTGTGAGCTTTTCAAAGCAGAAATGCTGCTCAGTCCTTAGAAACCGTTCAAACAATCACGTGGATTTGTGTTTCCAGTCATGTCCCGACAAAATAAAGGCTGATGTTATTCCCACATGTTTACGTGCAGTCAAGATGCAGAAGGAACTCTGGTTCACTTTAAGAAATCCAAATGTGTCCAGTCTGAACACACTCTGGATTTCAGATGGATACATGTTGGAGTTAGCTAGGTCTAAAATGCTGCAACTCGTGTTCTGTCTGGAGAGCCAAAGACAAACCACTACGCCCCAATCCTTGCTCATCTTTAGTTCATTTTAAGATTCTTTTATTTGTTTTGCCGTAGCTCTCTATGTGTTTTTCTCCATTCACCCCAGTTCGATGCCTCTGATCACGATCAGCTTCTCCTGAGAGTTCTCAGTCTGTTCTGAGCGTTTGACAAACATCCTCATCGTCCATTAAAAAAAAAAAACGTCTTAAAAGCCATTTGACAAAGAATGAGAATCTACTGCAATGCTTTTTGCCTTTTTAAATATTTTCTTATGCTATACATTTGACTTTTTATTCGTATTATCCTTGCGTTGCTGTTTGATGGTTGGAGTTTTACTGTACAGCGCCTTGTTTGACCGCGGTCATTCATGGATTAAAGATGCAAAGGTTTCATTTAAAACGTTCAAAAATCCATTTCAGTTTACATTCCTTTAGGATTAAAGGCAGATAAATGTAAAGCACAGAAACGTCCGACAAAAACTCAGCGACCATGACGACATTGTGGAGTTCAAACGGGGAACGAGTATTCAGGTCAGGTTTTGTAAGGGAATGCAAAAACCAAACCAGACGATATTAAACAGAATCCATCAGGCAGATTAGGATTAGAGATTATAGATTTAAACACTGGAAAGATGCTTCGGGCCGCAAAACATGACCCCCCCACACAACACATAAATGCACACAGATCCAGTGTGCAGAGTAGCACACAGGCTAAATGTTTGTGTGTGTGTGATGGATGAGATAAGGACTCAGAGGTATGTGGAGTTTATTTCAAACGTTTTTGTTTTTTTTTTGCAGGAAGAGGAAACACGGACAGGAAGGAGGCTCTGCTTCCGCCTTCCACCTGTTGTGTTCTTCATGGCTGTATTATTGTATTATTATGTATTATTGCCGCTTCGCAAACACACAATCATGTACGTTTTATAACGCAAGCACATACTTTAAAGCGCTTTCATTTGCATTGGTCATACCATCAATAATTCACGCCTTCACCGGGTCTGTATAATTCATGGCTCGCTGTCTGAAATGGAACGGAGCAGTCGAGGCCGCCGGTTGTCAGCTAGAGTAAGTCCACCTGACAAATTCATACCAGGTCTCTGAGACCACCCACAGGGCTCTGATTAGTAGAAACAGGGCTTATTAACTGGAGTTTGCTCCGCCCACTTCAGGAGCACTCCAAAAATAGGCGGGACAATCAGTTTTGTTGGGTCCACCTGCCAGTAAAAATAAAAAAACAAGTCCCTTATTAAAAAAACCTGGTGATATGTGAAAGTGCCCCTCCCCCCGCCTCCCCTATAAAACCAGCCTCTAGTGGTCATTTTAGGTACTCCAACCTTTTTTTTCTTTCAATTTAAAAAAAGGGTATAAAAGGGAACAGGCTTACTGATAGGAGTGTCCTCTGCCCAATTTGTTAATATTCCAAAAATAGGCGGGACAAACCATCAATTAAAAAAACAACCAATTAAACAAGCCCCTTATGTATGCGAGAATTCTTATCAGTTAATCAAAAATAATTTCTCCCAACAGGTTTGATGAACAGAAAATGCAGTTTTTGACACCGGGTAGTAAAAACATTTATTTTTGATATAAAGTTTCATTTTATAACATGAGAGTCGTTAGGATGCCCCCCTTTAAAACCAGTCTCTATGGGTCATTTGAGGTAATTCATTACCCAAAACTACAACTACCACCAAATTACAGATAAGAAAAGCCACGCCCCTATTTATGCGCAATTTCTGCATTGAATTAGAAAAAAATCCTCTCTACAATGTTCAAATTAGAAAATTTCGACACCAGGCTGTAAAAAGGTTTGGTTTTGGTGTAAACTGGACTTTTCAACACGAAAGTAATTTAGAAAATGACTTGAAACCAGCCTTTAGTGGTCATTTGAGGTACTGCAACAATTTAAACTTTGAAGCTTTTAATTTCGAATTAGAACTTAATGTTTTACTTTGAATGTGTAGGTAATACCATTTCTATGATGAAGCAGCCACGTAAACATCAGAAGCGTCCGGATGTTAAAGAGGTAATGGAGGAAAACGCCTAAATAGAAACCAGAGCCCTTAGATGCTCGTTTTTCTTCTTAAACTGTTTTTTTTTTTGGGCCACTCACCTGGAGCAGCAGCTCGCCCTCGGGGATTTGACCGTCTGCGGCCGCCGCTGCCTTAAAGCCCCCGTCCTGTTGGGTGACGCCATTAGGGGGCTGGTCCTTCAGCGCCACTGCAAAAAACAAGAAAGGACTCCTGAAATTGAGTCACCAAGATGGAGCTTCGATGACGGTAAAGGAAAATGTGCATTTAATAAACCTCAAAGGGAGCAGTAAATCTATATCTAATTGCATCTCAAACATGGAGAAAAAGCCATGAAATGAAACTTTAAAGTCACATCTCTGAATCAGTGTTTCCGGTCAAAACACAATCATGTAAACTAATGATCGCTTCTGATGCGCCGCCAGACGTTTGTGCACCGCTGAGCCGCCCAGCGCAAACAGAGAGCAGAGAAGACGCGGGCCATCAATAATTGAGAGGCTGGCGGGCGCAGGGAGAACTTAGCGGCCTGACGTCAGCGGCGGCAGCAACAGCCCGAGGCGGCCGTGAGCGGGAGTGGAAGAGACGTGTTGGCACAACTTAGAGTGAGGAAGGATCAACAACATCCCATAAAACCTTCACAACAGAGGGGAACACAGGCACGGAGGAGAACACATGAGTGTTAGGAGCCAATCAGACGCCTGTGTGTTTCTCTGTTAGCCTCATACATGAAACACAAAACGAAGAAGCTGAATCTGAGCCTCAGATCTGCATTTGATCTGCATGTAGAAGCTCAGAGATACATGATGCTAGCATCAAAACATCTCAGGTTCTCCTTGAGACGAAACAGGTGTCCATTGATGAGACAGCAGCTAAAAATCCACTGACCAATCCATCCATGGATCCATCTATCCAAGAATCCACGATAGAAACAGCTGACTTCTTCATAAAAATGACATGGTGCTGCTCCTCAGAAACTAATTATCCAAGGACCCATCCATCTATTCGTCCATCCATCCATTGAATTATCTATATACCCATCCATCCATTAATCTATTCATACATCTATCCATGGATCCATCCATCCAAGGATTCTACCCATCCATTGATTCATACATCATCAATGGATCCATCCATTCCTCGTTGTTCCATTGGGTGGCTGTGGTTGACCTCTGATTGAAAGTTTGCCGGTTTAGTTACTGCCTTGCCTGCCCACAAGTCAAAGTGTCCTTGGGCAAGATGATGAACCCCACATTGCTCAGCAGCGCAGCTGTCATGATTGTGTGTGTGCATGGGTGAATGGGACCGTGACTGTAAAGTGCTTTACCATTTACCATCCATCCATCCATCTATCCATCCATCCAATCTGTCATGGATCTATTCCTCCATCCATGGATTCCTGCTAAATGAATAGGAAGAAATTGCAGCAACCCTGGTAGACAAGTTTATTTCTGTCCATGGATGGATGGGTGGTTCTTGAGAAGCATCGTCTTTTAAAGTCTAGGAAGGATGCAGCTGCTTTCACCCAGACATGGATGTTGAAGTATAACTGGACCTTTTGGGAAAAACAAAACAGCTTTCATCAAATGTTTTGTTTAGAGAGGAACAGCAAGAACAGGAAAGCTCCAGACCCGTCTAAGTATGTCCTGATTTTATTCTCTGTGCGTGCACACCTGTACGTTTCATCTGGGACGCACGCTTACAGCAGTACCTCATCATGAGCACCTGAGAGTTCACCTCCACCACACACTCAGATGAGGAAACCAGCTGACAGCGGTAAGTCTGTCCTGGGGGACCGTGCAATCCTGCTGCTCATCCACCCACCAGCCTGACATATTCACAGGGCGGGGAGGGCGACTGAGATGAATTTTTCAGAGCTTTAGAAGGAGCTGCAGCGAAAGAGCATTGTCTGCAAACTGTGGCGTGTTTGTGTGCGCATCGCTTCAAGATGTCCCTTTTAAATATTCATTGTGGCCTTTAAAATAAAAACCACAAATATGAAGCAGGCACATATAAAAGCTGCAAGGCCAGTGGTGAAGGTCCCAGCTTTTAGATGATAGAGGAACCTCTGCGATTTGGTCTGAAGGTGGTCTTGCTGAAGGGGATGGCTCACGGCAACCATACAGGTTTTTGTGCCTCTGAGCCTCCTTGATGTGTACAGCGGTTTTCAGTTCTCTAACCTATAGTAACATTTCTAATTATCCTTAGCGCTGGCAGTGATGTCCAAGCACCCCCCCCCCCAAGGGCCCTACATGTCTAAGGTGCAAATAAAACCGAAAGAGAGGGGGCCCACTCCATTCGGCAACCATGGGAGGGGTACCACTGCCAAGTAGCTCCCCCCCAAGGCGTATCGCAGGCTAAACCCCCCACCCCTTCACCGTAATATGAGGTTATATGAGGAAGGGGGTAGGTTGGGGACAGCTGGTAGACTGTCGCCCGGGTGGTCAAACAGCAGTCCCCCAGCCCCCCAGCATAGGGGCCAGGTCACCCCAGCCCAAGGACCCCATCCCCTGGGGCGCCGACACCCCAGGCCCAGCACCACCCACCCTACACAGAGAGAGAGGAGCAAGAAAGCGCCCCCCCCAGGAGCAAGTCCAGGCCCCCACCCCCAAGCGCTGGCCCTAGAAGAGCTCTGGTCAGGCCTCGACGGGGCCTCGACAGCCAACCGGCCGAGGCAACCGGCGAATGCCTCAGCGGAGACTCCAACCCGTCAACCCCCCAAGGTCCCGTACCAATAGTGGGCCCCCCTCCCCCACAGGACAGGGCCGACAAGCCCCCCACACACACACACACCACCACCCCACCCCAGACCCCGCAGCCGAAGCGGATGACCCCCAGAGCGACCGGGGGTCCCAAGAGGGTTGTCACGTCCCGTCCCAGAGCCAGGGAAGGGCCGATCCCAGCCCCAGGTGTAGACGGGCAGCCCATCCAGCGCCGCTGACCCACCCCCAGCATCTTCCATTGATTTTTAATGTGGTTAATTCGTGATACATCTGGGAAAATCTATCTTACATTTTTCATTGTATGTCTGGGTTATAAGGAAATCCAAAAAATGACACTTAACAGCCCTTTGAAATTCTATGACATCATGCCTTTCATCTCTCGGAATAGAGCGGTGGAAGAAAATGCCTGGAGCAAGATTTGTACCACGTTGACATTTCACACCAAGTACATAGCAACGGGTAGCTATGAAAGTTGTGCTCAGGAAAGTGCTTTTAGCACATTCTTGAACGTAGCATAAGCATTAAACATCCTTTCTCTCAAAAGGGACATGTAGCATCCCACTACTGGCCGACGTGGATAACATTTTTGGTAAGTCAATGTGGACCAGATCAGATTTCTGTGCCAAGGAAGTCAGCGGCGTAAACAGCTTTGAATGATTCAAAATGAAATGACAGAGCTGCTGAATTACATAAACAAACACTAATCTGCTTTAAGGGTTTCTGAGACCCATGTAGACTTACACACACAATCTTTAATCCCAATTCAGAATCTGGCGACCCCCTCCCCCTCCTGATTTTAAGATCAGCTTTCAGTTCGACGAATATGCTAAATTTCCCAAAAATGTTTAAAAAAACCCGAACATCCCCATTTAAAACACTGCTGTCCCGACCTCCGCCTTCATCCATCTCACAGATGAGTCCATCGACCTAAATATGCCAGCCCACACAGATGATGTGACCCCCCCCAGCGGTGCTTTCCACTCATGGACTCGTCTGTGACTGCGGCTTGTGTTGTGATTTGATGCGTAATCTCTCCAAGCTTGTATCATGTCGCAGCGCTGATGTTTTCTGTTTTACACAAGAGATTGGATTCTACTTTGTCCAATCTGCACCCACCAACTCCCTTCTATCTGCAAAAATAAAAGTGGATTATCCCCACCCCCACCCACCCAAGTTTGAGCCTCTTTCATCTCCATGGACTCTGAACTGCATCTGTGTCTGTCTGAGGGGTTTTGGGGTCGACTCGTGGCCACGGGCTGAAAGAGCGGACCTGTGCGGCGTTCGTGCCGAACGAAGATGTTACGATAAGAGCGGGTCACGCAGAGTTCAGGCACTTAGACGGAGACCGGCGTGCTGGCCTGGCTGCGAGCAAAAAGGGGAGGGTATGTGATTCATTAGAAAAAAGAAAAAAAATCCAGTGAAGGACCCACTTTTTCTACCACAAAGCTAACCTAACAGAAAAGATGTGGAGAGCTGTTTAGTCGTCCTGCACGCTTTAAAGGTTTTTCTGGCTGAGCAGATCCTAAAGGCTGTTTGTTGTTTTTGGACCGTCGCACAATCTGTTTGTAACGGTAAATCTGCTAACACACTCAAGGCAGCCAAACGTGCACACACGCACCCGTTTGTATATCTTAATGGGAACTCTGCTACTTCGTCGACCCTAAACTGTCCACCTGGACTCTAAACCTTTACCTCCAGTCCATACAAACATTAAAATCCAGTCTAGGCCCCTAAGAACAACCCAGAATGATCTGGATCCAGCCTTGTAGACTAGTTCTGGTCCCCACGAGTACATTAAAACAGGTCCACACGCAGACCTACTTAACCAAAATCCATCTGCTCTGCCGGTAAGCCTGCTAACTCCTCCTCAAAGCCGATCTGCTGCACCTCGCTCCTCTTAAACAGAGTCTGTAAGGCACAGAGGTCACCAACGGGTGAAGTGATTTCCACACTTTCACACAAATTTGTGTGTGAAACCATTGGTTGTATAAGAAAACTGGACGAGTGAATGTAACGTAACTCACAAAAAAAGATTTACTTACAGCTCCAATTAAATGTTCGTACTTTCCGCACTGTAAGGCGCAAATAATTTGTTTTAAAAAAACGACAGAGAACCTTATACGGGGATTCATTCCGGTTTTGTTTAGTGATGCTGACTTGATTTTGAATGTTATAGTGAACCACGCTAACACGGCTAACATGTAGCAATGTCGGACTGTGTTTTTTTTATTTTATTTTGTAAATGGTAAATGGCGAAACTTATATAGCGCTTTCTACCCTCTTTCAAAGGCCCAAAGTGCTTTACAGTCACAGACCCAGTCACCCATGCACCCACACATTCACACACTGGTGGTGGCTCCGTTGCCGAACACTGGCGCCAACCTCCCAACAGAGGCAAGGTGGGGTTCAGTGTCTTGCCAAAGAACACTTTAAAACATGGGCATGCAAGACGGGAATCGAACCTGCAAACTTACAATCATGGGCCGACCGCCCTAACACTGCACCATGGCCGCCCGTACCTTGTTACTAACAAGGTTAGAAGTTAGCGTACTCACCGTAATGTTTGTTTTAGCGGGATCAGTTTGCTTCATTATGTGTTGCAAACCAGGTTGGGAGATACGGGATTGTGAATACGCTAACACTAACGTCAGACAACAGACCCAAACAGACCGCTTCTACCGCTCTGGCCTTCCTTCCGTCCTTCATGCATTTTATCTACAGGTCTCCTCTGATGCGTGAAAAGCCTCATGAGGAACTCTGGGCTTTAAACACCAACGTTCACAACACCTCCTAATGTGCTAAAAATGTTCCACTTTCAAATGGACATGAACTCTGCTAGAGACTTCATGAAGATGGATGCTGTTAACTGCAGGGCTGAAAGCCTTGTTAAAGGATTAGCATCATATAGCAAAAGTATCCACCTGAGAAGAAGCTCTTGGTACGGAGGTAGCTGACGCTAAGCCTTAGGATGGACAGTTTATCCAGGCTGGAGATGACGTCCTCGGGAAAGGGCAGCAAGCTGGCAAGCCGGTCCAGCTCAGAGTTGAGGCGGTCACGGTGCCGTTTGGACGGGTTGGACTTTGCGCCTTCGGCAGGTGGAGGTTTGGCCCTGGAGATAAAATACAAGGAGTCATCTTAGGTAAAAACGCTTGGACCACAAACACAGATGGGCGGCCTCACATCTGTGATTTTAAACAAGACTGACTGGTCCATTTGAAACTTATGTCATACTTCCAGCACATTAATAAGCGAGACAAAGAAGACAGAGAAAACTGCCTTCACAGTAGGGTTGGGCGATGTCCCTTAAATTGGCCGTTGACGATGTATGCAGTCAACCATCGGGATGGACGATGTCATCGTCGGGGGGGAGTATTTGGGGGGGGGGTATTTTTACATTTTTCGTTGCTATTCGTTACTTTACCTTTTTTTTATTTTATTTCCCAACTGATGACTAATCCCCGATGATCCACTATAAACTGAGGGAAGTGACTTTAACAAAAAAAGTAACAAACAAAATAGAAAAGAAGTAGTCCGCTCCCGCACTTCACTAGCGAAGTGGACCGGCGGAGCGCGGATTTACAGCTTTGTGTTTGATGGGAAGGGGGGGGGGGGGGGTGCTTTGTTACATGAGCGGTATGTGTGGGAGATTTAAGACTGCGATCCGTCCCGCAGCTCTAGGGGTACAAGCAACCGAACTCAGAACCGGGTCTAAATCGTCAGATCGTCAGCAGACACACAGCGGTTTGAGCTCCAAAGCAGAAATGTCGCTCAGTCCTTCGAAAACATTCAAACAATCACGTGGATTTGTGTTTCCAGTCGTTTCCCGACTAAATAAAGGCTGATGTTATTACCACATGTTTACGTGCAGCGCCACCCAAAGCTAATGTTGTTAGCCCGTGTTAGCATATTACTGCTAATCCTGGCTTCGTTCAGAAAAAGCACTGACCACACGGATCAAAATTCAAATGATGAGCGAACAGGTGTTTCATAATAACCGTAACATTATTAAAAGCACGTTTAGAAGATCATCTCGTATTTTACCGAGCTGACATGTCAATGTATATAGCCGCTCGGCGCTGTTATCGTTTTGTATTGAATTGTTACATTCAATAAAGTTTGGAAAAAAAGCCGCTCGGCGGAAGTTGTATCCACTTCCGGTTTTCAAACCCTACTGCGCATGTGCGAATGATTTATTCCGACCGAAATTGTGACCTTAGTGAACGTTTTTATATTCTGAAAACATTTTTCTGGGCCCATGAACACTGTTGGATTCTAATCCGACCATTGATCCCATCAAGATATTTTGTACATGTAACCGCGGCTTGTGGCGTCGACTCGCAACGTGGCGGGGACGTGGCATCACGATGGTGGTCTCTCCATCGGGATGTCAGTCACCCATCACGATGGACGATGATATCGTCCATCGGCACAACCCTACTTCACAGTAATTAGAACTTGCTTGTAACACGCTACATGTTAGCCAGGGTAGAAGCATTGGCGTTAGCATATTCTCAAAACCTGTAAATCCCAACCTTTTTTACAATACGTATAAAAACAGACTGATACTGCTAAAACAAACATTACTGTGATTACGCTAACTCCCAACTCTGTTAGTCCATCCATCTATCTTTTTCCACTTATCCGAGACCGGGTGGTAGGGGCAGTAGTCTAAGCAAAGATCCCCAGACTTCCCTCTCAACGGCCAGTTCCTCTAACTCCTCTGGGGGGATCTTGAGGTGGTTCCAGGCCAGCCGAGAGATGCAGTCTCTCCAGCGAATTCTGTCTTCCCCAGTGCCTCCATCCAGTGGGACATGCCTGGCAAACCTCCCCAGGGAGGCATCCAGGTGGCATCCGCACTAGATGTCCGACTCAACTGACTACTCTTGATGTGGAAGAGAAGTGGTTGTACTCCGAGCTCTCTGCGGGTGACCGAGGTTTGCACCCTATCTCTAAGGGAGGGCTCAGCCACCCTACAGCGGAAGCTCACTTCAATCAATTGTATTGGGGACCTCGTTCTTTTGGTCATGACCCAGAGCTCATGACCATAGGTGAGGATTGGAACGAAGATTGACTGATAAATTGAGAGCTTTGCTTTCTGGCTCAGCTCTCTCTACACCACAACGAACAGGTACAGCAACCGCATAACGATGGACACCGCTCCGATCCGTCTGTCGATCTCACGTTCTGAACAGGAACCAAACAAATTTCAACTCCTCCACCTGGAGGAGGAACACTCCACCCATCCAGAGAGGTGAAAATTCCTGTCTCCAGTCAAGGACCATGGCCCTCATACTTAGAGACAGAAATGAAGTCTGGAATGGGCTGGGTTTCTTCACAAGGGCTCCGCTCAACAAACAACGTAAAAAAAATGGCAATTCAATATTTTTGATGGGATTTTGGCTTCTTGGCAACCAGTGGGTAATTCCTGTTTGGTACGCCAGTCCAGGTCTTATATACAGTCAAAGATATATGTGGGTTTATTTCAACTATGTGATCACATGTTGGGGCTTTTACAGGTCATTGGGACACGCCTTCCATATGTTTGTTTTGATTGATTAACTAATATCTATATTTATCTATCTATATCTATATATCTATATACAGTGATCCCTTGATTATCGCGGGGGTTACGTTCCAAATAGAACCCGTGATAAGCAAAACCCGTGAAGTAGAAACCTTTATTTTTTTTACAATTATTATACAATGAAATACACTATTATACATTGAAAAGAAAGAACAAACCATTTAACAGGCTAAATCAATTGTTTTTTTAACAAATAAAAGTACTTTAGAAACGTTTTTTCAACAAATAACTTCTGTAGTGTGCTGTCAAATAATAATTTCAATCATCGATAAGAACAGAAGGCTTTAAATTGCGGAGATTAGCCCCGCCCACCGCGACCCGAGTGGATTAAACGGAAGAAAATTTAAAATGATTGTGAAAAAAATAAAAAATAAAAAAGTACAGTGGGACAGATAGTGACTCCGGTCTTCTTTTTCACTGCTCATCATACTGAGCCGCTGCATTCTCTGCAGCGTTTTTTCCTTCTGAAGCCCGCGGTGCAGCTGCAGGTGTGTTCGTTCGGGAGAGGAACATAGTGATAGGCAGTTGTTGTCGCTCTTTTTTCTTCTTTGCTAAAGATCCTTATACACCGACATGCCCCCATCGATTATGTTGGAGAGCTGTAATGAACGGCTCATCAAAGGGTCCCATTCTTGAGCTACTCGCTGAGTGACTTTTTAGCCAATCAGAATGCAGAACACAATGCACAATCCAAATCCGTGAAGTAGCGAAACCGTGAAAAGTAAACCGTGATATAGCAAGGGATCACTGTACATATACACACAGACACAGAGTCAGGACCATAAATATTTGAAAAGACACACATTCTTTCTAATTTAGTTTCTGTACATTACCAGAGTGAATTTTAAATAAAACAACTCAGATGCCATTGAAGTGCAGACTTTCAGCTTTTATTCCATGGGTTGAACAAAAAGATTGCATAAAAATGTGAAAAACTAGAGCATTTTGTAAACGCAATCACTTCATTTCCTGGCTCGTAGGTAATAGGACAAATGACATAACTGAAAACAAAATGGTCATTACTAATATTTGGTTGAAAACTCTCTGTTGGCAATGACAGCCTGAAGTCTTGAACTCATGGACATCACCAGAAGCTGGGTTTTCTCCTTCTGAATGCTCTGCCAGGTCTTTACTGCAGTGGCTTTCAGTTGCTGTTTGCTTGTGGGCGTTTCTGTCTGAAGTTTAGTCTTCAACAAGTGAGATGCTGCTCAATTGGGTTAAGATCAGGGGCCTCATTTATAAAACTTTGCGTAGAATTTGCGTCAGAAGTGGCGTACGGATGAAACATAGGACGTGCGTACGCACAAAAATATTCGGATTTATAAAACCGTGCGCACGCACATCCTACGCATCTTTCCCTTAATAAATCACAACCAATTCTAAATGCAGCGCAGCTTTTGCGGCTTCATGAGACGCCCATAATTGCCCATAAATAGTCCGTGAAATGCCTACAAATGCATATTCATTGATTGCGAAATCATGGCAAACACCGAGAGGAAATCAAAAAAACGTAACTTCACTCAATGTGAAGTAGAAGTTATCGTTGGCGAGGTGCAAGAGGAGAAAAGTGTTGTTTGGAGGGCACAGTGTGAGCATTACTAATGCCAAAAAGGCACGTGAGCGGCAAACGGTGGCAGACGCCGTTAATGCTGTAGCCTCACAACCTCGGACCGTGGCCGAAATAAAAAAGAAATGGTCGGACATCAAAGTCGAGGCAAAAAAAAACGTCTAGCGCTGCATCGGCAGAGTGTGTCTGCCACGGGAGGGGGAAAGGTGACACGGCGTGGTTCCTCCGAGTGCTCGTCTGTAACGTCGGGCCCAAAAGCCCACAGAGGTCCAACAGGACGGCTCGAGGAAGTGGGAACCGGCTCATAAGCCACTCGTCTTCGTTTGCCAGCAAGTCTTCTTGCTGTCTAAAGATGCGTTCACTCCCAATTCTTCCATTTGCCAAATCTTCTAAGAGCGCAAGATCAGCCATTGTGCGTCATTACTCATTGTGATGGGGCATTTTATTTCCCTCCATTTAATTGCATCTGACAAGCTACAGATGTCGGTAATAATCGACGTGGAAATGGGAAATTGATCAGCAAATGTAATTTCTTGTTGCTTTGTGAAGCGTTGAGACATACGCCATACATTGTTTTATCAAAAATAAAACAAACCAAAGGCATATGCATGAATACCATAATTCCATAGCTTATGAAGAAATGTTTTACTATGAAAACAACTTTCCCCAGTGGACAATTAGTACGTCTGTCCGTCTGTCTAATTGCACCTATATCTGCTCCGCCAGACGGACACACTGACGAGAATATCAGTTTTGTACATTATTTCGTTCTGTTAACTATATTATTTATGAGGATGAATTGCACAACATGCCAATATTGCAGAACATATTTCACTTTTCTTTTTGCAAATATGTGTTCATTTGAATTTCTGTTGTAATTTTAGTTTGATTGTTTTGTTTGTTTCACTGCTGATCGATCAAAGGGGTTTTCTTGTAGGCTGTTAATTGTAAGACTTGCTTTGTGATGTCTTCATGTTATTTCTGAGAGCCAGGATTGTCATTTTCACTTTCACGTGTTTCTTCCATCTGCCGACGGTGTCGCCGTTTCTCATTTCACCCGTTTTTGTGCGTACGCCTGGGTCAGAGCTTGCGTGAAGGACCGCATATTTTCCCGTCAAGTTTGCTTTTTATAAATCTCAACTATTGCGTAGAGAGTGGCGTACGCCTTCTTTTGTGCGTACGCAACGTTTAGAAATGAGGCCCCAGGTGACTGACTTGGCCATTCAAGAAGATTCCACTTCTTTGAGTTGCTTTGGCTGTATGTTTTGGGTCGTTGTCCATCTGTTTTATGAAACACCGTCCAATCAGTTTGGCTGCATTCACCTGGATCTGCGCAGACAGCATGTCTCTGAACACCTCAGAATTCATTGGGCTGCTTCTGATCTGTGTCACGTCATCAATAAACACTGGTGTCCCAGTGCCACTAGCAGCCATGCATGCCCAGACCTTCACACTGCCCCCACTGTGTTTTACTGATGATGTAGTGGGCTTTGGATCAGGAGCTTCTCCACGCCTTCTCCAGACTTTTTCTCTTGCCATCATTCTGGTAGAGGTTGATTTTGGGTTCATCTGTCCAAAGAATGTTTTTCCAGAACTGTGCTGGCTTTTTTAGATGCTTTTTAGCAAAGTCCAAGGTAGCCTTCCTGTTCTTGAGGCTTATGAGTGGCTTGCATCTTGTAGTGTACCCTCTGTATTTACTTTCATTTTATGGTAGACTTGGATATTGATACGTCTACCTCCTGGAGAGTGTTGTTCATTTGGTTGGCTGTTGTGAACGGGTTCCTCTTCACCATGGAAATGATTCTGCCATCATCCACCACTGTTGTCTTCCGTGGACGTCCAGGTCTTTTTTGCGTTGCTGAGTTCACCAGTGCTTTCTTTCTTTCTCAGGATGTACATCACTGTTGATTTTGCCATTCCTAATACTGTAGCAATTTCTGGAATGGTTTGTTGCTGTTTTCTCAGCTTAATGATGGCTCCTTTCACCTACATGGAGACCTCCATTGACCGCACGTTGTCTGTTCACAGCAAAATCTTCAAAATGCAAGCACGAGTCCTCTAATCAACTCCAGGCCATCTGCTTCACTCATAATGACATGACAAGGGAATTGCCTAGACCTGCCCATGCAATAGCATGGAAGTCAATTGTCCAATTGCTTACGAGCCCATGAAATGAAGGGAGTGTGTTTAAAAAATACTTTAGTTTTTCACATTTTTATGCAATCTTTTTGTTCAACCCATGGAACAAAAGCGGAAAACCTGCACTTCTATGGCATCTGAGTTGTTTTATTTAAAATTCACGGTGGTAATGTACAAAAACTAAATTAGAAAGAATGTGTCTTTGTCCAACTATTTATGGTCCTGACAGTAAATAGTATAAAACTTTAAATATAGAAGAGGATTGTTTTAAATTTAAGGTGTTTTTTATATATATTTTACTTTCACTAGTACAATAATATCATTTAATCCTGATTTTTAAATAAAATCTCTCTAGAAAGCACATTTAATCTACTTTATGTCTAAAATGTGTTTTGCATAAATTAGTAATTGGAAAATTTTTACCACAAAAAACTAATAAAACTGACCTAAATGTTTAAATAAGAAAACCCAAATCCAAAAGGGAAAGACAAAAATATCCAAAAAAAAGTCCAACAAAATTCCTTCTTTTAAATGTTTTCAGAAGCGGGGGACCTTTTTTAAATCCGGTGCCCCCGGGCCCACCAAGTTGCGGCTCCGTCCCTGGAGAGCTCAACATTAATTCCCAGATGCGCTTCCTTCGGTCGCCTACAGGAGGCCCCGTTGACGAGCGCAGCTCTAAATCCGACCAAAGCTTTAATCCCATGTTTACAAACTGTCTGCCGGTGCTAAACGGGGAGGACTTAAGAGTGTAACTAATACGATTTGTACGTCCAGAATTAGCGTCAGCAGTCAGCTGCTCTTTACCGACAAACGCTCCGCAGACTTACCCTTTCTGCGCAGGTTTTCGGCGTTTGCGCCCGGCGTACATGCTGCTGCTCTGCTGGCCGTCGGTCAACGTTCACGGGGGGGAAAAGCCGGGGAGTTTCACCGACAACTGTCCCACAGAGAACGGGGGGACGCGGAGCATCACTAGCTTGATCCTTCTCTATTCCTCCTCAGCGCCTCGCGGGAAACTTCAGACCAGGGCTAATGTTGAAAACCCCGCGCGGGATAAAATAAGAAGTTAAGCTAGGATACTATGTTAAAAACCCCGCGCGGGAGAAAAAATATATATATATAAAATAAAAAGAAAGAAGTTAAGCTAGAATAGTAGTGTTCACGATTCGGGGGGAGAATAAAAATAAAACGGGAGTACAGCAGCCACCCCCCCACCCCGGAGGTTGTCCGGTCCACGGCGCTCCGTTCGTCCAGACCCCGCCGGTGCAAGTTCCGGCGGCAGACCTCCGAGCTTGAGACCCCCCCTCCCGCACCCTCAGGAGATGAAAGTTCCGCCGAAAATAAAACGGCGAACAACCGAGAAGGAGGGGGGGCTAAAAAGGAAAACAAGCCGGTAGGTCGGTCCTCCCCGCCTCTGCGCTCCCCGCAGCTCTCCTACTCCTCGCTAAGACCAGCGCGCGCGCGCTCCCAATGCACTGATTCGACATCGCGCGCCCCCGCGCGCACAGCGGGTCAAAGGTGACGTCAGGAAAAAAAGAAAAAAAAAAGAACGGACGATGTTAAAAGTAAAGATTTGGGATAAATTGTGTCAAATATCGGAAAAATTTTCTAAAAACACAAAGTTTACAAAAAAAATAGCCCACACTTTTGTTATTTAAAAAGAACAATTCTTTTAAAAACAAACCAAATTGGCGATTAATGCAACAACGCTATAAAAAAAAAGAACAAGCTAAGCTAGCATAAAAATAATTTGTCAAAAAAGCTCCAATTACATCAATAAAAAAATACTATTAAATTTTTATAATAATGTATTTCTTATATAATAAAAAATGATAGGACAACACACGCAAAACATTGTTTCTTTTACAGGCCAACTGCACTTCTCTAAAAAACATTTAACGGCTTGCCAAAAAAAATAAGATAAAAACAAAAAACAAAAGATCAACTGAAACCTATGATAAGAAAAATCACAACAACAGATTATCTATAAAGTTCTTGTTAAAGAGATATTTGATACCAAATCATGAATTTGATTTTAATGAAATTTCACTGGAGTGCTTCTATACATTTTTTAAACCTGCAAATGAAATTTTTGTTAGAGGAAGAGACGTTTTTATTTACCAAAAAAAATAATAGTATTTTTTTTTAAAATAGTATATTCTGCACTGTGAAGCAAATTTAAAAGTATTATTATATAAGAAAACCACAGTGCGCCTAATAATATGGAAAACCTTATATATGGAAATGTTTGGTTGGGAGTTAGCGTAGACACAGTAATGTTTGTTTTAGCGGCATCAGTCTGTTTTTTTTTAAATATTCCAAACGAGGTCGGGACTCACGGGTATGAAAATACGCTAATGCAACTAACACGTCTAACATGGCTAACGTTAAGCATGTTGTGAGCAAGGCCTAGAGTTACTGTTAAAGCATCTGTATCACAAGAACAGGCAGATGGCCGGATCCAAATGCAGCACGTTTATTAGCTCAGCTAAAAGTCCACAAAGCTAAATCGGTCAGGCAGGCAGGAGTCAATAACAGGCATAAGATCATCAGAGGAGAGACAAGATAATCAGAATCTAGGCGAGGGTCGGGGCACGCAGCAGGCAGAGTCAGAGAAGATCAGGTCCAAATATAACACTCAGTAAGGACAGCAGTGTGGCACAAACAATACTTCGCACTGAGTGTGGCTCAGTGCAGTGCTTATGTAGACCATGATAGATTGAGTGATTGAGAGTCAGGTGTGTGGCGTCTAGGAAGTGCAGACTGGGGCTGCTGGGAGATGAAGTGGATTCAGTACTCTGGAGACTGCTCCCGCCGGTGACCAGAGGGGGAGACAGAACCCTGACGTCTGACAGTCTGACTTATTTCTGAGTCTTTTGTTTTGCTTTCATGCGCCCTATTGTGCAGAAAACACAATAATCAACAACTTAAGAGTCAATAAAGTTTATGATTGATCATAACGTCAAATTGATAATTTTATTGTGAAATGAGGGCTTTATTTCTGATTTAGACAGAAAGCTATTTTTGGCCAAATGCTTAAAAGGAGTAGATTTTAAAGAGTATTTTGTGACTATATTACTACTATTACTACTTTTATTTTTATTTAGGGATGTAAAAATGAAAAAAAAAAAGGCTTACTTTGTCAATAAAATTAGAAAAGAATCCTGTATAGCTTTAAAAAAAAATTGTTTTCTTGAAGTGGGGGAAATAAGTAATAAAAAACAGTGTAAAACCACATGAATTCATTTTGTATTAAAAATATATATATATTCATTGAATCTTGATTTGTTGGACTACACCACCACCTAGTGGACACCCTGGACAATGACAGTTCTTAGTCAAAGTAAACAGTAAAAATAACCATTTTTAAGGTTTAATTGAACACTTCTGAATGTGGGAATGAAAAGTGTGTCTAAGAGGTGAATTAAATGCATGGATTTGATGTTTCTTTGTTTAATGTCGGAGTTATCCGACAGTGAAACCACTGGAACCTGTGCAGTGATCAGACCACCTTTAATACGGTGAGCAGGTACAGACACAGACATGAAGAGAAGCATTTTTTCTGTTTTTGGAAAGAACAATCCACAAAAAAGACTTCAAATAAAATCAAAATACATCAAAACAATGATTACACTGTGCAGACAGTTTACAAAAAGACACAAGCATGACTAGGGTTAATACAACATATATAATATATATATTTATATAAACAGATGGTGGCAAAAAGCAAATACAGACATATAGTTGTGTGTACAGTTACACAAAGATACTGCATTATAGAGACTTGGTCTCATGGTTTTGGACAATAAAAGCATTCATTTCAACATTTCAAATTGCTAATTTTCAGAAAGGAGAATTAGAAAAAGAGCACTTAATAGATGAGAAAGGGGATCACCCCTTAAAAACAAAGCGCTTCATTCGTGTTTAGCTCCATACAGTGGGTTCAAACTTTACAAGTTCGGTTAAAGTACATCAAACTTTGAGTTTTGATGCTTTCAGGATACATTCAGGCATTCATTTAACCTTTTGAGTGGGTTTGCTAATGTTTACTGATTTATTCGAACCGATTGTTTTGGAGTACTTTCAACACGCGGAACGGAGTATCTCCGCTAAGGTTAGGCCTTAGTCACATGCAGCTGTACGGGGCCCTATGGGTTGTCCGGGCCAATTTCAAAGGGGAGTGTAGGATGCATCTTGTAGTTCCATTAAGGCTTGTGCGGCCACCGCAAGGGATTTCATGAAAGTGGAACATACAGTTGTCGTGCGCATGATCAATGTATCGTGACGTTTGTGGTGGGAGGTTGGCGCCAGTGTTCGGCAGCGGAACCGCCATCAGTGTGTGAATGTGTGTGTGAATGGGACTGTGACTGTAAAGCGCTTTGGGCCTTCGTAAGAAGGTAGAAAGCGCTATATAAGTATACGCCATTTACCAAGTTTCCCACACTTATGTCGTACTAAAGAGTAATGCTGTCATAAGGTGTCCTTAGGCCACCCTCTAATTGTTCGTAAGGTGCGCGCACTGGCCAAAATCTGACCATGACCAATTGCTGGATTGACTGAGCCCATGGAGGGTCATAGACAAGACTATCTGTATTCTAATGTGTATGTTGTGGTCCTCTTGAGGCTCGTACGGCCACCACAAAGAATGCCATGAAAGTAAAGTAAGGTCGTCGTACGGTGTCCTTACCTCACACTAATCATCGGTTTGGTGCGTGTACTGGCCCTTAACTGACTGCACGAAAATGCTCAACAAACAGTTGACCCATAAGGGTGCTCCAGGCCCAAGAAAAATATAAACTAAAAAGACCACATCCTAAGGCGTTTCTTGAAGTTTCTTTGAGGATCGTTTGGCCACCTCAAGTTATGTCATAAAGATGGAACGTAGAATTGTCATACATGTAGTAAGTGTATCATGAAGCTAATGTAAGTTGCGCAGATGTAATGATGTGTAATTCTGTTGTACGGTGTCCTTACGCTATCCTCTAATCCAGGGGTGGGCAAACTACGGCTCGGGGGCCATATGCAAATAAAACCATTTAATCAGGGCCGCCAAACTGTAATAAGCTATATGGATGATCCTTATTAACATTTTATTTTCCCGGTAATTTTTGTGTCTAGCCATAAATGGCGCAATATAAATACATTGACTTTTATCTAGATGCAGAAAGAGTTGTTGGCTTTCTGACATTCATGCCCGTTTTACCAATCATTCCAACACCCCATGAACAAAGCATTTTTTCCCTAAGTGGCATCAACCTATTGGTGCAATTGCCACTAAAATGAGAACAAAAGTCACCCTTTTCAAACAAAAAATCCAAAATGTTCTATTTTAAAGTATATATATCAAGTTTCAATCAAAATGAAAGCATTCTTTTGTCCAGATTCTGTTATTTCTTTCTCTTATGAGATAAATTACCAAAACACTTCATGCATGTGGTCCTGGTCCAGGCCCACGAGTCAAAAAGGTTGCCCACCCCTGCTCTAATCGTTCTTAAGGTTTGAGTATTGGCCCACACAGAAATGCTGCACAAATGGTTGACCTGTACAGGTGCTGCAGGTTTATGAGTTGTCTGGCCCATAGAAGGTCGTAGAAAAGAGCAGCCGGATCTTAAGGGGAGCGCAGGTGTGTTACCCTAAGGGTTGTACAGCAAACTCAAGGGACGTAATAAAAAAGGAACACACAACTGTCCTTTGTGTGGTAAGTGTGTCAGGAAGTATTCAAAAAGGAAGTTTCAAGCACTTATGACACAATGTCCTTTCTCCATAGTCTAGTCAACTGTAAGGTTCACGTAATAGCTTCTCACTGACCGCGAGCAATTGACCCGAACGGGTACTGTGGGCATTTGAATTGTCTGGGCCCGTGGAGGGGCGTAGACAAAAGTGGCCACATCTTATAAGGAGCGCAGGTGTGTCTTACAGTTCTCTTAAGGGTCGTAAGGCCACTTCAAGGGACGTCATATATTGTATAATTGTCGTGCGTGTGGTGAGTGTATCGTAAGGCTAATAGAATTTGCACGCATGTATGACGTAGGGGGGATGCTGTCGTACGGTGTCCGTACACTGTAAACTAGTTTTTTGCAAGGTGCAGGTACTGGCTGCTTACTGACCACAAGGACATGCCGCAACGACTGGGGTCTGGACATGATGCCAAGTTCCCGTAGGACGCCCGTAGATGACTATTGACAACATCGCTGAGGGGTAGAATCCTTTTTCATATCTCTCCACTTGGAGGGCTAAATGTAGTGATACGGACAAGATGTAGAGGTAGGGGAGGAATTCGGATTCGGCCTAAGTGTTCGCTACAGCCTGTCGCCTGAGGTCCCATTTATCGGGCGCATACATCCCGTTTCTACCCATTAGGGTAACTGTGATTAAGGCATACGTTCGGTTCCATTCGGTGCTGATTGAAAGGAAATCAAACAACAAAAAAACAGCAGACGGGTGGTTGTCCCTTTGGTATCCCTAGGAAGCTACAGTCCCGCAAGGCTTTGGTGAACATTTTTCTTTGCTTTTTTAGATCAAGTATTTGAGCTTGATAACATGCAGCACTTTTTCCACCGCGAAGGAAAACAGTTTAGATTTTACAGGCAATTAAAAACAAGCAGATTATAAGTTATTTTCTATATTTTTTTTATATACACAATAGCTGCCTCAAACCAATTTATGTAGGTGTGCCTTTAGAGACAAACAGGGGGATAGAAGAAGAATTGGAGGATAAATGTAATCAAAATATGTCTCTGATATAAATAAGTGGCTTTGCTTTGCATTTTCTTCAAAAAAATCTCTATAAATTTGACTAATTGTCTCCAAGTAAGTGCTTTGGCAAATTTGGCTAAAAGACATTCAAACTTTTTCACACATTTTAAGGTCCGTCAGTTCTAGGCACCGTCTGCGTTTAGTCACAATAATAACAATAAAAAACGGGCATCACAGTAACGACAAGAAATGAAAGCAGCTCACGCAGAACATTTTTCAAAAGTACATAAAAGCAGCGGTCAGAAGGTTCTGCTTTTTTTTGTGCGTTTTAAGGTCAGGATGTTTTTTTTTCTTTGGGGTTTTTTAAGTTTCTAACCTGTCTGCAGAAGCTAAATCTCCCCGTCTGAGCTGGCAAAGTCTTGAAATGAATTACAACAGAAATAAAAACAATTGAAATATTGAATCCTTCGAAAACATTCTGAAAGTAGGAGAGCGGAAGTTGGCGTTCGGCGGTGCCCGAGTTCTTGTTCGTATTTATTCTAAGCAGAGGATGAACAGCGGCAAGCCCTCTTCTGGCTTTGCGTTAATTTATGGATGCGTTAGCCAATACGCCAAAAAAAAAAAAATTAAAAAACGATCGGAAGTGCTACACATGAAATATCAGCAATGGTCACTAGGTGGCGCTTAAAACAATATTTATTTTTGTTATTTTCTTTCCTAAATATTCTCATTTGCTGTGTAAAGAGAAACCGTGAGGCTAGCCTGTGGCAAATCGAGAGCTGACTCTGGTCCACCGGTGGTCAGATTTTGAACTGCAGTTAACTTTGTTTTATGTTATATACGTTTATTATTAAATAAAGAACTAACGATAAACGAGTCTTTCCGGATTCAATTACTGTTTATGAAAATAAAAGGTGCTTCACATGGAATACCACCAATGGCCACTAGGTGGTTCTCAGTCTTTTGCAAAATTCTTTATTTAACGACATATTTTCATCTATTTTCTTTGTCGGATTGGTGCTCTTTTCAGTAAAATTTTATATTTAACCAAAAATTGGGTAAAATTTTTTATTTTTTGGATAAAATTCCATTCATCCATAAATTTTATATTATTTATTAAATATAGTCACTTTCCGCTGTGCAAAGAAAAACCCCGGGGCAAGCGTGTAGTAGATCGAACTCCCTGCTGCCCCTAATGGTTAAAAAAATAAAAGGTAAACAATGAAGCTCATTAAGGTCCATCAGGTGGTCAGATTGTGAACTGCAGTAATTGTTACATTAAGAACCAACAATAAATCTTTTGTATTTTTTTTACTCTAAATATTTGGGTTCTTCCCTCCACCAGGGGGCAGTAATAAGCCCACGGATCATCATTATTTCAAATAAATTAGCTTATCTTTTCTTTTGTACGATAGCATAAAAGCTATCAGCTACCAGGGTTAGTGTTGTTAGGTGGTGCGGCGTCTTCAGTCAAAAATTTGATGCTTTCTTTTTTTAAAAGGTTTTCAACACACATTTAAGAAAAATGTGAAGATGCTAAAGCAATTTCCTTAAATGCTTCATTGACAAATTCTTTAGCTTCTGGACTAGCTGGTTAGCTTCCAGAAACTTGCAACAGGAAGGTTTTTGGTTAGGATTGGTTTTTCTAAGTTCACGCAAACAGGAACTTTAAGTCGCAATTAAAAAACGAGACAGGCTGCTTTGGTCGGTCAAAATGCCGTAAAGCAAAAAAGTTTAAAAAGTGCTAACAAGCGAGCATCCATTGTGCCAGTTGAGCTCTGACCAACTTTCAGACAAAACTTCTCCTTGGAAGTCCCTTTGGCTATGTCCGTCCGCTCCACTCCCGCTCACAGTCATTCGTTTCCTTTTCATCAGTCTGAGCTGAGCATGACTCAGCGGAGCTTCCTACTTGTTCTCGGTAAAGCAGGTGTTCCCGTTGGGCAGCAGGGAGAACGGAAAAGCTCCGTTACTGAAAACCGGACAGTTGGAGACCTGTAAGACACGAGCAGACGGTGCGTGGATCCCTCTCTGTGACCAGAATGGAATTACAGGGTGAGGAAAAACAGAACCCCTCCCCGACCTTTTACCTGGTTGAGTTCACTGAAGCTCAGCAGCTCCTGCGGCACCCCCATCAGGCCGTTGACGTTATGACCAGCTTCCATCTGGCAGGGCAGAACCGCCTCGTGGGGGTTTTGCATCACCATCGGCGGTGGCACCGACCCCCCAGCGGGACGAGCTTGGTACAGGCAGGAGGGCTTCGAGGGGGTGGGGCTGGCCGGCGCCTTGTTGGGTCGGGAGCCGTCAGGATGCGGGCCGTTCACCAGCATGAGAAAAGGCTGAGGGAGAGTCTCTGGAGTCCTGAAACTCGTGTCCACTGTGTTCACTAGAGAGGGGGGCATGCGGGTGAGGGAGGTGGCCAACTGCGGGTCCGCCCCCGGGAGCCATGACTGCCTTTGGTTCTGACTGTTCTGGGCCGAGGGGCCTGCAGAAAAGGCGGGCTGGTTTGAAATGTTTGTCCCCGAAGTGGAACTCCACGGGTTGCCGTGACAACCGAGCGCCGAGTGCAGCTGCCCCGCCGTGCTCTGGTTCTGGACGGGTAAACCCTCATGTGGCGTCTGAGTGAATTGGCTGCCAGGGAACGTACAAAATGAAGACAGTTTTGGGGGGAACGCCCCCTGTTTGGAGCTGGTGCCATCAGTTTGGGGGTAGAAGTCTGTCTGGGAGGGGTTAAATGTCCCTGAGGCGCCGCCTCCACATAGTAGGGAGGCGGGGCTTGTGTTCTGCCGACTGTTAAAGCCAGAGGGAGCTTCCAGAGGGAAGTCCAAGTGGCTCAGCTTCATGCCTCCTTGGCCTGGGGGTGGTTGTCCGTCCATCATTACCCCTCCTTTGAAGGTCATCTGGTTGTAAGTCATCGACGCCCAGCCGAAGTCCTGCTGCTCCTGACCAGGACCCTGGTTCTGGAGCTGGGCGATGGCGGCGTTCCCGCCCTCCTTCTGCAGCTGCTCCTCCACGTAGGAAAGGATGTCGCAGCAGAGGACCTCGTTGAGGTTGTCACCGATCTCGGAGGAGGTGAAGTTCAGCAGGGTGCTCTCCCAGCTCTTCAGCTCCTCCGGCCCCACCTCCACCTCCTCCATGAGCTCCGCCTGCCCCAAGATCTGCTGCAGCGTCTCCAGCATGTCCTCAGTGGTGGAGTCCGTCACCAGCGGGCTACTGACGGGCGGCTTGGCGCTGGCGTCCCTGGGAATGGTGAAGGTGGCGTGCGAGTCCTGGAAGGCCAGGTCGCTCAGCGAGGTGATGGTGTTCTGGTCCCTGTAAGCCGCCTGGTCCTGATTCAGCAGGCAGCCCAACAGGGAGTGGGGGCTGACGGAGTCGCTGTCCACCTTCATCTTCTTGGCGGGTGAGCAGGGGTTGGGGACCTCGATGCCCGGCATGGTGTCGTACAGCACCGCCTCCCCGGTGGCAAAGTTGAAGGGCAGGTGGAGGCGCCTGAGGCGGAGCTGCTCCTCCCCTTCTTCGTTTCTGTGGAAAGACGGGAGAACCGCATCAGAACCTCCGTGGGGGAGGAGCCGGCCGCCGGCGTTCACGGACACTCACGTCAGAGCTCTCTGCCGCGCCACGATGAAGTCGGGTTTCCCCCCTTTGAACACTAGCCGGGCGTTGGCCTGGACCCACACCCACTTCCCCATTTTGGTCAGCAGCCTGAAGAAGGTGAAGCCGGACTCTCCGGTTTTCATCACTGCAACCACACACAGGGAGAATGTGTAAGAAATAAAACATTCGCATAGGCCCTGGGTTTTACCCAAACCCAAGATCCCACTCATTTGCTAACTGTTGCCATGGCAATGGTATATTTTTTTTTCCCCAAACGTTGACCAAAAAGATGACTAGAAAAAGGTATTTCCATTGACACTCAAACATTTCGGTCATCCCATAGGCCAGGGGTGGCGAACAAGTTTGACACCAAGAGCCGAATGTTTTCACTGTGAGAGTCAAAGAGCCACACCACACACTGACCTGCCAAGAGGTACACACAAACACGCAATTAAAGCTGTATTATTTTCCATAACACATTACATTTCAGTTGTGTGCAACCTAAATTAATTTTTACCTTCATTAGAATATCTTGCTTTTATATGTTTTTTATTAAAAATTGAAAAACTGACTTTCTGCATCAAAAGCAAATAATGTATTAAATGTTAATACATTGCAATGACTAATGGTTGATTCTTCAATGTAGTGAGCTAACAAGTACTAAGATACCGTTAAACTGGCTGCGTTATTCGCGCCCCCCCGTCCACATTAAGAGCCCCTTCACTTAAACACACACTGAAACAGCCAAACAGCATGGACCTCACTTCTGCTCACAGCTCCCTGGCTCATGGTTTTATACTTAAGATTCCCCACTTCCCATGAGTCTTAGCGGCTGAAGGCGGGGCTAACCCCCAGGCCAGTTGTAGCCTCTCTGATCGATTCCTTTACGTGAGTGTCGGTCAGAACGGACCGATGCGTTCGTTTCACGTGTTTCAAGGAAATAAACAGGGACTAGCAGACATATATTAAGGAGAACGTCAGATTGAGAGCAGCTCTTTGACACACGGGTATTTCTCTGTTCTCAAAAACGTAACAAAGAGATTTCAGCTCAATCCTCTCCGGTTCTCTCGCTGCCTCATCAGTGACAAGCGGGGATCTCAGGCAGTCAGTCTCTGCATTACAGGATCCATGAGAAAAGTGATCTGCGGTTGTTTCCATCCAGTTGCCCAAGCAGCGTCACGTTCTGCACTTTATTCATTTGGACTGCAGTCTTCTGCTGTGAGCTCCTCAGAAGCAAAGTCGGATGATTTTGAATGTGCACTTTGAAAAGCTTCAACTTGTTAATAAAGGAGATAATTTGTTTCAGATCAGGATGAGTTTTCATTTTCCCTGGGATACGTTTTGTTCTTTTCTGCCATGAACTATTTTACTGCTTCCAAAAGCTCCAAATAATAAACATCATGACTTGCCGTTCTGTGAAAAAGTGAGAATCTTCCCGTTCTTCCAGAAACGTCCCGTGTTTATCTTCATTCTCTGAATTTCACCATTTTGACCATGAGGGTAACAGTCTGCACATCAAATCTTTATCTATGTGTTCCGGCAAATGATTGGCGGTCACTTATGTGTCTGGAGCAGCATCACAACACACACACTGCCAAATTACTTTTGTTATTATTTATTTTTAATACCCTGTGATGGTTTGAGTGTGGTTTAAGAGGGAAAAAATTATGAAATGAGGCACAGTTTATAGAAAATATGAAGAGACGCAAAGAGCTGCATGCTTATTGGCCGAGAGCAGCATGCGGATCGAGAGCCTCGTGTTCGCCACCCCTGCCATAGGCAGTCACCAATAAAACAAAAACAGAAAACAACTATTGTATCAATAGTTGAATCCTGACATTAGGAACACGTCCAGATCTCAGACGTCGTAGATCTGTAAAAATGTGGGCGTGGCAAACAAAAACCTATGCGTTCCAACATTTTATAGGACTTTCCAATCAAAAAAAGGACCAACTGTGGTTTTTTTTTTAACTCAAATTACCAAATTATGCAGTTCCTCAAATGACCACTGGGGCCTGGTTTAAAAATAGAGAGATTTTCTATACACCTTTATAATAAAAGGCTTTAAAAGCTGCTGTGAGAACACATCCAGATGACCTATGACACCGTTTTGTAAAAACGTGGGCGTGGCTAGAAAAAGGACTTAGCCAAATGTGAAAAACTTGTAAAAAAGCTACAAACCATCATTTTTAAAGGGGACTCTTTCTTCAACATTTGTGGGTTTTTTTTAAACTCAAATAAACAAATGCTGCATTTCCTCAAATGACCACTGGGGGCTGGTTTCACAATAGGGAATCTTTCACTTCTATAATAAAAAGCTCAACTTTGCACTAAAAGTGAACTCTTGTGGCGTCAAACTCTTTGATGTTTATTGCATGAAAATAGTTTTTCATCATATAAAATAGAAATTTTATTTATGTTTCTCATTTATGAGAAATTGTCTTTTAAATTTTCTTAACCATATTTAGGTTAGAAAATATAAGTGGCTATAAAACTTTAAAACGATCGGAGATTATTTTGCAAAAAGGGTTACGTTGACTCTTATATCGACAAATATGGCGTTGTGCGCACGCAGACGGATGGAAACCTACTTTTTAGGTGGTTGTCGGCGCAGTGCATCATGTCTGCGGCATGGATGAAGTTGTAGCCTGATCCCTTCATGCAGATCTCCAGCTCATTGTAACCCAGAACCACCTTTCCTCTGTGGACGGGAGCAATACTCGTATTACGGCGGCAGGTCTTCTTCTCCTTCCTCCCTCCACCACCCGTGTTTACCTGCCATCGATGCCCAGCGGGGTGAAGTCCAGCTTGTGTTTGGTCTGGAAGAGGAGCGTCTTGGTGCGGATCTCCAGGATGGACGGCTGCTGCAGCGGACTTGCGATGGCGAATAAAGCCAGCTGTGGGGGAACCAGCTTCCCGTCTTCGGACACCCGGTTCTGTCCATGGAGGAACTTCAGGCGACCGTTGAAGTTCAAGGCCTGAAAAAGAGCGGAGAAGAAAAGCTCGAGCCCTCTGACGTTCAGTAGGTGGGAAGTTGGGAGGAAAGCTCTGAAATTTCTTACCAGGAAGCCAGAGGAGTTGTCGAGGAGGCAGCGGAACCGGCAGCAGAAGTTTCTCTCCAGGAAAGACGAGTTTTCAGGAGGGATGACGTGAGGGTCGTAGGCCATGATGTTGCTGCTGATATCTGCGCTGCTCTGCCCACCTGCGCAGTCACACAGTGTTTGTGGTTGCTGTGGCAACAGGCTGCACCATTGCTATACCACTAAACTAGTTGGAGAAAATTGGGTGGAAAAATATAAAAGCCCTAACCTTATCCCTAACCCTTACCCCTTAGAATAACCCTTACCCTAACACTTATCAAAACATTAACCCCTACCTCTAGCATAGCCTTAACCCTAACACTTACCATAACATTAACCCTTACCCTTAGCATAACCCTTACCCTAACACTTACCAAAACATTAACCCCTACCTCTAGCATAGCCTTAACCCTAACCCTTAACATAACATTAACCCTTACCCTTAGCATAGCCTTAACCCTAACCCTTACCATAACCTTAACCATCATACATTTTTAAAGATAATTATTCATTTTCATTTGTGACACACTGGACATTCTCAAACGGCAGACGTACTGGGACTGCTGGAGCCGTCAGTGTTCGGGTTGAGGGAGAAATGCAGCTGCCGCCTGAAGAGCGCCCGATCTTCGGTGTGGATCAGCTCGAACACGCTCTGATGCACCACGTCGGACTGGCGAGAAGGCATACAAGTTAAGTCTTTATTGCCTCTTTGAAGCAAAGTCCAACAAACAAAAAAGCAAAATTTATGGCACTAAATACTTGTGTTGAACAGTATCAATTTTTCCCCCATATTTGAATCAATCAAATAAAAGGCTAAGAAAGTCCAAAACACTTAATGTTTTTATCAAATGTACAATACCCCCCCAAAAATTGTTGTTCCAGTCCTAAAAGTCAAACCAGTGACTCCTACTATAACAACAGTCCATAGCAACCATTGAGTTTTTCGCATGTTTAGGATTGATACATAAATGTACCAATTTTTGAGTCTCTATCTCATAAAAACATTATATTTTCCTTTCTTACCAATATTAATAAATCACTTGTCCGTGTGTTGAGATGAAAGCAAGTTTCATTTTAAAGTCCTTGTTTTTTTGTGACTTTTTGAATCAAAAGATCATTAGAGGTCGCTTTGATCTTCAAAGCCAATCTCATCAATTGGCAGCTAGATTCACCAAAACTTTGCAAGCTTTCTACGGCAACAAGGAGTCAAAGATGAAGTTGACGACTTCATTGGCAAAACGTTTATTGCCAGATGTGAGGTCTGTGCTAAATTTAGACAGTTCTCCCAAACACCCGTGTCGGGGCTGAAACCACAAAAAGCTGCTGTAGATCCTTCTGGATTTGTTTACATGGTTGAAAACAGGGTTAGAAATGTGTCAGTAAACATGTCGCGCGTAAACAAAAACAGTTTCTCCAGCTTGTGATGGAATGCAGAAGAAACAAAGCAAGCTGGAAAGGCGCTGTGGCGACATCCTTCGCCCCGGCATGACCCAGAATGACCGGAATGACCGTCTTAGCTAAACTCCAGCCTCCTGGATGAGCATGTGTGTTGTAAAACCTCTAATTGTGCTGCACGGTGTGTAGTTGTAAATCACGGGTTCTCTCTCGAGCCAACTTCCCTTTTTTTTGCGTTTCTTTCTTTCCCTTGATTTTTCCCAGACTGCAGGCATCTTTAACCCCCATTCAAACGGATGTGTTTACGAGTCAAGAGTTCAGAGCCGACAAGGGGCCACCGGTTCTCACGCACAGATGCGCACGGGACTCACAAACACACAACTGCATCTGCGCGTGTCCGTCCCTTTGCTCTATGGATGCGATTCCAGCTTTCTGGTTTAATTTATGTTTAAACAAAGTTCTTTCAATTCAAAATCAAATCAATCAAATCTCACTGCTCAAAGAAAAAAAAACTATTAAAAAGTCACAGTTTGTGTTTGTACTGTGTAGTTAGGGTTACAACTTTGTATTTTTTAACAAGCTGACCTTAAACGCATCGCACACTCAATTTCTCTACTATTTGTTTTCAAACATTTGCTCTCAAACAAATTATTTGTCTGTCTTTAAAGACATTTTCAAAAGAACTGAACTATTTTTTTGAAAAACGCCCCTGTAAAATTTGGATCAATAAGCTCCGCCCCCATCTGGCAAAGGATACTCAGATGAAGTTCAACAAACTTGTCGCTTTCGAATTTTCTGTATTCATTTCATCCGAAAACCTGTATTCAATTTAATTTGATTGAATTTTTAGATATTAATAAAACAAAAATCTCAAATTAACCATTTAACGTCGGAGCTTAAGTGTTGACGTACTTTTGACTAGCGTTAGCGGTTTTGCGCCATTATGCTTACGTAAATTATGACCGTAAAGTGTAGCATATAAAAAGCCGCTTTTCTTCGCGTAAGAATCAGCTGATTCATGTAAATGTTCAAAACGTTACGGTTTGGCAAGGAGCGAGTGTCCTTTAGCTGTCGCCGGTGACATCTCAGGCATTAACGGGTAAACCACATCCTGTGTTTGGCACACGCTGAAATGATTATTATTTTACCTCCCATCACCACAACGTCTGTCTTTTTTTTCCGGAACATTGCTTTTGTCACTTGTTTCCATCAGGTTCCCGAATCAAAATGTTTTTCTGAAGTACAGCCAAACTTTTGCTTGCTGAAACCCCGCCCATTTTTCCAATTGCAATGGCTGAAAAACTAAAATGATTGGCTAGAAATGTACCAAAAAAAAGTAGAATACAAGTGATTGACATGACTAAAAGGAAGCACCGACATCAGTACTAGTAGCGGTTGGTGGCGGTACCAACTTGGCACCAAGTTTCAGGACCCATTTCTAGTTATATTTGCGCCTGCCCAAGCCTGACAGCAAGATTTTCTTCAAACTTGTTCATTTGAGATTAAATACGATTAAAAAACATTGTGATGAAGACTAACTAGTTTTGGTACAAGATTTAGTGGATCAGATGAAGACAGAAGCATCGTGAAAGTTAAAATCGATCACATTCAAATCCACATCTTTGGTCTTTAGACGTTGGCTAAGTCTGAAGCTACGTTCCCACCGTCCTCGAAAATGCACGTTCCAGCAGCCACTGTGTAAAGGTGCGTAAATGTGCATTTCGGGTTTCCCCGTTCAAAATTCTCACGTAGCTACGCAAGTTTCTACGACCATTTTCGTGGTCTATGTACAAAGAGCGCAGCAAATGTCAAACTTCGACCAATCAGGAACTCACATCTGGTAGTGACGTACGGGTAGCATTGTCTTTAATTCACGGAAGTTGAAAAAAAATAAAGAACATGCATTTAACGCATTCTTGAACGTGTGTCACATGACCTAGCTTAAAGTTTGACAGGATACGGGCGTTGAAGCCTGTGGGGTTGATGGAGCTGTGAAGGAGGTGTACGGACGCTGTGTTTGGGACTGTGCGGCGCATATCCTGATTGTTTCATAGAAGAAATCCCTGAGAACACCTTTAACATTCTCGCTGCAAAAAAATGTGATGTGTCAGCAGTTTCGGGGGAAGAAACATTGTGAGGTCAGTGGAATGGAACGTTTCTGAGCCAGGTTGTTTTTCTGTGTTTTTATTGACGCTTCTCCTCGTTTTTACCTGATGGAAGCCCAGGAAGTCCAGGATGGTTGGAGATGTGTAGAATATGTAGCCCTCAGCGGTCACCACCAACACAAAGCCGTTGAGAGCCTGCGGAGCACGGGAAAATGCTGAGTCTGCTGCTTCCGTGCCCGTTTACCCGCCAACGGCGTCAAACGGCAGCTACCTGGAGCAGCAGGTCTCCCTCGGAGAAGCTGACGCCATCAACGGAGACGGCCGTGGAAGGAGGGGCCTGGCCACTGCCTCCAAAGGTTAGGCTCCGCCCACTGGTCCAGCTGGAGCTGCTTTGACCGGCCTTCATGGCGGCTGCAGGAGGAGTCAGAGAAAAAGGACACATCTCGCATGACTGCGCTTCTTTTTTGCTTTTTATTTTTAAATTCCTGCTTAGCGGCAGAGTGAAAACGGGAAGAGCGTATCTCCTCGTCAGGGTGGGGTTGCTTGATGTTTCCTGTCGTTTCTCAACGCTCTCATTCAGCCCGTCCTCCTCTTCCTCTTGCAGTTCTCGTCAAAAACAAGACGAAATAGCTTGTTCCGCCGGCCGCTACGGACCAGCGAGGAAGCAGGCCTGTTTTTAGGTAACAATGGACGTATGGAGGACACATACCGTTCAGACTTTGTCAAATAAATTGCACTTTTAGAAATTTGTAGCATCAGCAGACTGGAGAGTGCAGGCAATGTGTTTCCCACACTTTTTGGATGATTGGAAGCAATCAAACTTTCTGTTACTTTTAAAACTTTTGACACAGATCACACAGATCTAACTGGAGAACACATATGTCAGAAAAAATGGACAGGACGCTGCTGCTGTGCTCTGTTTTGTACTCCGAGGGGGAAACGTCAAATGCTTTATATACGTAACACCACACTTCTATTTTTCATTTTCACGTGTACTTGGTGCCCAGAGATGAACTTTGGTATTGCATGAGGAAGCACATACTGACAGACAAGTATGTTAAAGCAGTCCAGGACATGTATGAGGGCTGTCAGACAGTAAGCTTTAGGGGTGACAGGAGTTCAAGGTGGAGGTGGAATTACACCAGGGATCAGCTTTGCAATGGTGATGGATGAGGTTAGGCAGGAATGACCGTGGATGTCTTATGAATGAACCTTGTTAAAACCAGGGAAGAAGTACGACTAAACCACGCACAGAACACGTAAATCAACGAAAAACATGAAATGATTATTGTGTTGTTTATATGTAATTCATTAGTGATTTGTGCGTAAACTCGATATAAAAGTTAGACATCGCTGGTTTGCATCTCTCAAAAATTGCACAATGCGTAAGATTTACATAATAATTGCGTATAAACTACATAAAATATGCATAAACTGCATAATTCTCAACGGACCAAAACTTTTGAATAGCTCAAAACTGAATTTACATCAAGGTAGGCCAAAACCGTCTATGGACATCGATGAATGACGAACGCAAGAATCACTTATGAATTACGTACATAATGGATGTATCACGAAAGACCGAAATGTTATACGTAAAAAATGTGCAAAATGTAAGTAGTGGCTGCGTGACACGGCCTTTAGCAAAGGATATTCAAACTCTTGCTACCGCGTCGATAAAGGCCTTAAATGAACACGTGTGAGATATTACCATTGACTGTATGTGAGAACTGGACCAAGCTAGCGTGAAGTCACTCATAAAAATTGGTTAATTCAGTAGCCTTTTTCCCCCCCGCAATATGGACGTTGCCATGTTGGAACCAGCAATCGTCAGTAAGCTGGGATAGGTCAGAGTCGGTCAGAGTTCATCTTTCTATGGTAACCACTCTGGCCAATCAGCAGTGAGCTCGTTGGATGTCCTACCACATAAAACCCGGGAGAATCTGTGATTAAAACGTTTTTAAGTGTTAGACAACCTACTTTTATTGATTGGTCAGTTTATAACTTGAATAATATGCACTACAGAAAAAATAGCATGAAATGATCAAGAAATTGAAAAAAAAAAGTATCAGACAGAATAGTTATTCTGACCAATAGAAGGACAAAAGAACAGCTGTTTATTTCTCTGTTTAAAACGATGGGATTTCGGCTTCTTGGGAAATGCGGGTACTTCCTGTTTGGAGCAATGGTTAGCACACATCTAAACTTTTCCGTTTGCAACAGATATTCCCTGCTTCAAATAAACTCGCATTCCCACAGATCAAGTCATGCGCTGCTGAGGGACGTACAGCCACAGCCGTGCACCACAGTGGGTGAAAACACACATCTATGCGGCTGAAAACTCCACTCTCCCGCTAGAACACTCATCTGTCTCCACCCCCCACCCCCACCCTCACTCTAGGAGTTGTCCCTCGCCCTTTGCCAAATGTTTTAGTGCTCCCACGGCACGCTTTGCACGCCATTTAGGTTGATTTATGCCGCAGCAGCACATTCTCGTTTCAGGAATCTTTTTGCAGCGGCGGTTGACACCTCGCCGTGCGCGAGCCCACTGATTCTTATTTTTATTATTTTGGTGTTTGTTGACAACCTGATCCGCCTCCCGATCGACCACTAAGAAAATGTTCCTCCTTTGTTATCGTTGCTAAAGCTACAAATCACCGAAGCAGTTTTCCTGATAAAATCTGGAGCACAAAACGTCGTTTTTTGTTTAAACCCCTCCCCCGATACGGCACTTAAAAATAATCTACTTCCTGCTCTTTTACAGGAAGATTGAGCTGATGGATGGGAAGCAGTGACTTGCTTCTTGGGGTGTCTGGGCATGCTCAAAGCGGAGCGCTGAGATCTCTAGCTGCAGGCGATTTGGTTTAATAGTTCTCGGCTAGGCACAAAGATGTGCTATTTTTGTCTCAACGCAACGAGGCAGTGAGATGAATGAAACCAGAGGCATCAGGTGAGGACGTGTTGAAAGGCTAAAAAAAAGAAAAAGTCAACACAAAAAGCCGACAAGAACTCGAAAAGCTTGCTAAAAGTAGCAAAAAATAGATTCAAAAAGGCAAATAAAGAGGGTACAGTTGTGGCGAACCTATGGCTTTTTGATAAAGCAGTTAGCTTAAAACGGACGTAGCGATTTAAAGCTCCTTGAGTTCCTCAAGAGCTCCTAAACAATGTTCAAGTAGCAGTTTGAGGGGGGACAAACGGGGAACTTCTTCAAAACAGAAGCCGCCTCAAGTTTCTGTTGGATGACGCGGCGTACAGAAGCTTGATTTAAAAGCGCTGTTGTTGGTTTCATAGAATGGAAATTTAATCTGATATAATATGTGATACGGGACCGGAAATATCTGGCAGACCATGGCGCAACCGTCAACGCTTGAGTGTCTGAAAGCCCAAATCGTTTCCGATTTAATGTGGCTAAACCCTGGAAAAGTTCTTTTGCCGAGCTAATTTCTACATGACCTCCTTTTGATGTTTATAACGTCTAAGCTAACGCTCAAGGAGAACTGTCTAATAAGATTCATTCTAAAAACAATACATGTAACTGTCAGCCTTAGTTGTAACACGTGAAAAAAACAGACCAATACCCCAAAAGCAAACGTTACTGTGACTATGCTAACTCCCAACCTTGCTAGTAACACGTAAAAAAGAAACAGTCAGACTCCGCTACACGTTATCTGTGTTAGCATTTCCACAATACATGCAACTTCCAACCTTCTTTGTAACAAGTTTAAAAATCAGCCTTATACTGAAAAAACAAAGGTTACTGCGACTATGCTAACTCCCAACTTTGTTTAGTAACCGGCATAAAAAAGTTTGACACCGCTACACATTAGCTGCGTTAGCGTAATCGCAATGCCACCCAACCAAACATTTTGACTGAATGCCATGTAGCTGCCAAAATTGCTTCGACATCAGTTAGTGCAATCAGAATTTTTCCGCACATATAAAGGGTACCATGTCTGTTTTTGAAAAAGAAATGAAGGCTTTTAGGTGCATTAAAAAAACGGTAAATTTCTTTTTTTTTTTGCTATTCTTAAGAAAACATTGTTTTTAATATTCACTGTAGATTAATGTAGTTCTAATCCGGCCCCTAATCTAATTTTTTTGGTATATTTTCCAGAGGAATTCCTGGACACAGTCAATACAGTTTCTTATGTCTTTCTTTGTCCCGTTCACCTGCTCGCCTCCCTTTGCTGTGAGCTCACACCTTTTCATGCCTCCAACATTTGTGTTTTTCCTCTCTCTGCTTTGAAACCAGAGAGCTGAATGGAGTCATTGTTCGACAGGTCTTTTAGGTGCAGGGTGTGTGTGGGGGGGTCCTCTCTCGCCTTCTTGCTTTCACTCTCAGGGTAATTCGCCCCCTGATCGTGCTGCCACAGGTCTGAACATGAACCTGGAGGATCCTCTTCTCAGAGTAACTCAGAGTTTCTTCAACAGTTTGATCAGTTCTCCCTGACGCCGCCGTCCCCCACAATAAACAGCGTGCAAAAACCAAACAATGGCTGGAAAAAGATTCACCATATTTAATGAGTTACTGTTGTTGCTGTAGCTTCCTGTTCTGCAGTGTCAAGTCTCTCTTTGATAAGTGCTGCTGTTTAACTGTCGGCCTCACCAACAGAGAATGGTAAACAAGCGGTGAAGCCCTAACGAGGGGAACATCTCCATCGCAGAGCTGGGCTACAGTTGCCTGCTTTTTGACCTTCACAAACAAACACTGGTCTGAAAATACTGCTGGAGTACAACTGTTCCTACGGAACAACAGCTGGCTTTCCACCCGGGCAGCTGGAGTCATTTCCACAGTTTACAAAGCGGTGAATTCCCCGAATGCTTCCTCCAACTGCTGAAATTAATACCACTTGTAGGATGTGAGAAGACTCTGCCTTTGGGCGCCGCTTCCGGATGTCTCTTGGAGCGGTGCGGCAAAACCGCATAGCGTCAAACACCACAAATGCAAATGTATTTTAATATACTGGCCAAATGCACACAAACACCTTTAACCCTGGGAAAACAGCAATGAGGAATTACTCCATCACTCTATTGATGGGGGGGGGGGGGTGCTTGGGTTTGGGAATTTAGTCTGAAAGGTTAACTCCGTCTTAGACGGGTATTTCAGTTTTACAACTAAAAAAGAACAGTGCTAACAGCAATGACTTGCTGGTTCGTCGTGGGTGGGTCGTAGACAATTGTAGACAACTTTAGACCACAATATACCACTTTAAATTAACTGTAGACCACTATAGAGAACTTTAAACCACTACAGACCCCTATAGACAACTGGAGACCATGATGGACAACCGTAGACCACTACAGACCACTAAAGAAACCAACAGACGACTAAAGACAACTGTAGACCCCTATCCACAACTGTAGAGCTCTGTATACCACTAAAAACCACTATATACACTTTTTTTTAAAGTTCTACATATGGTGCGTGAGTGGAACTATATTAAACTGAACTAAAATATTAAATCTGTCAGTCTGCCCCAGGGCAGCTGTGGCTACAACTGTAGCTTACCATCACCAAGTATGAATGAGGAGTGAATGAATAATGGACATAATGTAAGCGCTTTGGGTGTCTTGAAAAGCGCAGATAAATCCAATCCATTATTATTATTATTATAAACACATTAAATACATTCATCTTTGCTGATAATTTAATTTTTCTGCTAGTCCTGTGTTCAGACTTTAAGGGTTTCTGGGGAAAACCTTTTATTAATGTTCTCCGTCACTCCCTGCCCGCGGCCCTCACTCCCTCTTAGAGCCGCGCGCACACTCTACTTACACACACACACGCGCGCGGTTTCAGAAACACACACACACATCCTCATTCTACAGCAGAAGTTTCTGCCTTGCGAGGAAATACGACAAATTTACTGCGTTGTAATTATTCATTTCCATTTCATTCATTTCCATTACAAGCTGGTTGCGTTGCGTTCGAGAGCGCGCGTTCACTCTGTAACACCAAACATGAACGTGCACTGTTAGAGTGCGATGAATATCACTACATGTTTTGTTTGGGAACTATTTTGTGCAGCGCAAAGTTACGTGTCTGTATAAATAGAGGCGGAGCCTCCTGCCCCGCGTTCTTCATGGGTGTCAGGCTCACAGCTACCGGAAAGGTGACAAAGTGTCTGCAGTCCGTTTATTACCGGAATATATATAATATTCTGAGAATACGTCTGTACCAGAGAGCACAGGTGAAGCCTCGCATACAGCTGGAGAGCGGTCCACTGCAGAAGCACTTTGAGATTTTATCTAAAATGTAAAGCGCATTCTAAATAAAATGTATTATTATTATTATTAATATTATAAGAATCAACACGCACCCCCAACACACTTGTGTGCACTCCTTCCTTCTAAACACGCAGCGCTGACACACACATACACATTTCCATTCTACAACACCTGCGGTTAACGCTGGTTCATCACCGTTTGATCAAAGATCCCACACCGTCAAAAATCTGTATACAACTGTGGACAACTATAGGCAACTGTAGAACACTAAACCATTAAAGACTAATAGCAAGCTCTAAAGACCACTTCAGACCACTAAAGACCACAATAGATAATTTTAGACCACTATAGACCCTTAAAGAGCACTATAGTTAACCGTAGATCACTATAGACAACTGTAGACCACTACAGACCATTAAAGACCACTAAAGACAACAGTAGACTCTTGTAGAGCACTAAAGACTAATATTGACAACTGCTTCCATTTCTATTTCTTATTTGAGTCTGAATAATGTTTTGTTTTTGAATCCCAGTAGATTCTCTTCACAAAGTGGATCCACCATTTCTATCTAAAAGTCTCAATGCAGGTCAAGACGTTTGCGTAGGTCACATGTCTGACTTATATTTGTTACCTGCTTAAAGCGTCTGCTCTGGCCGGCAACAGATCATACATCGGCGCTAAATTGAAATCCAAACAAAAGCGAGTATATTTAGAGTTTCTTCGGATGAAACAGGATGAAACCACTGCATCTAACAACAGCAGTTGGAAGCAGTTGTTCTCAAAGACCAAGCCCGGTTGGACGAGGACACTGCTAATAAAGTTCCAATCGCAGCTGATTAATAATTGTTATTATATCTAGAAAAGATCAGTTTTTCTGTCAGTTGAATCATTATTTTATCCCCCACTTAAAAAAATTGTCTGATCCGTGAAAGTATTGTCACACCTCAGACAGATATGTGGTCCAAAAGAGTTTGAGACCAACTCGGTCTACGGAGGAAATCCCAATATCACTCTAAAGCCCACTAGGTGGCAGTAATGAACCTTCAGTTAGTTTGTCATTTGCCACCAAGAAGAGACCTAGCACTGAAACGTTGACTGCGCTAAAGTATCTCTAGTATCACGATTCACTTTGATCGCAAGCAGGTCGTTGCTTTCATTCTTAATTACTGGACATATTAAAAAGTTTGAAATTTGAGAGTTTATACAAGATAAAAATTATGATAATGCCTGTTTGACAAAACTAAAACTGTTTTTCATTTTTAGAACGCAAGTCCTAGAAAAAACGAGGAAATACTCTACTCTCTATTTTGATCAAACCTCAGCAAGTTGGTGGGAAAACCAAAGAAACCCTGAAGAGATCAGTCAACCTACAATCCTGCTTGGGTTAATGGATTCGATCCAAATCTAAAGTTCCAGAATTTCTAATTAAAAAAAAATGTTTTTTTTTATTCCAGAAGTCAATGAGGTCGTATCAGTTTCCTTCCTTTTATTAGGAGATCACATGCACTCCGTCACAAATTTGAGTTGGAACTTGCTGCCCTGGAGCAGGCGGACAGACGCTGGCAGCACAGAGCCGTTTTATGGAAATGTAATAGCAAGACAAAGAGCTTTTTATTCCTCCATACCAAAACAAGGTGGTGGTGGTGTCCGGTATTTTACTGCTAGCTCCTAACAATTGGGAGTATTTTTTAAAAGGAAGTTGTGTCGTAAAAAAAGGAGTTTTTCCCATAAGAACAGTGAAAAAAACAAGAACAATTAAGGCAACAAAAAGAAAAAAAAGAAAGAAATATCTGATGTTCAGGAAGGCTCTTTGTTTGCTTCAGCACAACTCGCGGAAACACGACTAATTTGCTGTAGTTGCTGCCCGGTTTGAAGCCGACGCTCGCACACAAACACACACACACATGCTAGCCTCGCGTGCAAACTTTCCACCCCGGCATCCGAAGCTAAGAAAGGCGAGGAAGGGGACTGTCTGAGGGGAGGATGAGGGGAGAGGAAAGCATTTAGCCAGATTATTGTTAGACCATGTACACACACACACACACACACACACACACAGAAACACAACAGCTGCCAAAACGTCTGCTACGGCTTCACTTTTTGAGAGCGGCTTCCTGGAATAATAAAAGTTGGCAAAAAGAAATTATTGATGTATGATGAGCGTAGAACCAGGAGATCTTGTGGGCGGGGCAGCAGTTCTCTGGAGTTGAAGCATGAAGAAGCTCAGGGGTTCTTATCGCTATCGTGCCACAGACTCATTGAGAGCAGGAAATCGCCCCCCTCCCCAATCATTCCCCCCCCCCACAAACACGCCGGTGGTTTGTACTCGGACCGTGATGTTGCGATACGAATAAAGGTTATTTTTGAACACAAGTACAAACAGGAGTTGGGTCAGGACTTTCATGGGTTTGAGTATGTTTCCTTTTTAGATATAATGTTCCCTCACTATGTCACAGTTCACCTTTCGCTGACGTGTTGTTCTGCAGATTGTTTTCTTGTTTTTTTGATGGGCTTAAATCGTTGCTAAATCCAATTTTTTTTAGCTATTAACTGTCTCATAATGTTTTTTCCTCACAAACAGAAACATCAAAGCGGTATTTGATCCATTCACGCATTTCTGAGTATGCCTCTAAACACCTGCGCTCTGAGCAACCAGCCCATCCCAACCCAGGAAAACCAGCGGGTTCGCACACTGTGACGTAGACAAGTGAAGAACCGCCCCTTCCAGGAAGAGTCTGCACTGCCAGCCCCGCCCCCCAGGCTAAAACACGCACTTTCTCCACAGAGCTAGCGGTGTTCGGCTAAAATGCTTTTACTTTAAATGCACAATATGCACGTCCATCTTTGCAAAAGTTCGGATGTTGTCTGTTTTCGTGGCGAGATGCAGACACGACGTCAAAGCCGACTCTAGGCTGACATTATAAAATTGGCGGCACGCACACGGATTAAAAGGCGGAGCCTCAGAGATCAGGTCGTCTACTTTCTTGGTAGGAAAAAACGACCTGCAAAAAGGACTATTATTTAATTTAAAAAATTGTTTTTTTGTGTGCCAAAGGTCAAATATTATCCTCTATATGGATATAGTTTACTCTGAAAGGCTTAAGAAAAGCGGGATATAGGCCCTTAAACAGCAGATTGACTTCTTCGTCCTGATTGGCTGAAAAATGAGTCGTGTGTCCGAATATGTTTTGCCAGCCAAAATTACATAAATCTTTGATCGAGGCCGTGTCACACAGCCGCTACGTAGATTCTGCGCATTTGTATGAAATTTCGTAAAGTGTTTCTTGCGTTGGTCATTTGTCGATGTGCACAGATGTCTGTCGAGGGTTTCGGCCGACAGGTTTTTACATGAATTTCGTTTTAAGCTGCTCAAATTTTTGGTCGGTTGAGAATTATGCAGTTTATACAAAATTGATGCGTAAATCTTAAACAATTGTACGTAATTTTTGCGAGATGCATAGGCAAATTTTTGGCTTTCCATGACCGTTCTACATATGTCTAACAGACTTTTCACGCATGTACACTGACCGTTTCCACTCTTATATCGCGCATATACCACACATGTCATGTTAAAATAACGCAATTGACGCATGAATCACTAAGAAATTGCATATGAACCCTGCAATAATCCCACACAGTTCTCACACGATGCACATATTGGGTGGCAGGTATATAAATCCGCCGATCTTTCACCCTGTTGGGTAAGGTGGGCACGGATTCCACTCTGTACCCGCGCTGGGCCCTTTTCACGGGCCTCACCAGCTGCGGCTCCCCCTAGTGGACTGTTTGGGTTGGTGCCTAGCCACTGACTTTGAACTGGTGCGGTACCAGGGGAATCCACCTGTTTAATTAAAACAGAACATCGCGATAGCTCGCGTGGCGGGTGCTGACGCGATGGGATTTCTGCCAGGTGGTCTGAACATCAAAGTGAAGAATGGGTTGAAGTGTTCCTTGCGTTGTTTATTCGTACTATTCGTATTCTTTCTTGGTTCGTAAAGACCACAACTTTTCTCCCCCGTTCCACGTGATGAGACGTCTGAGCATAAAACTCACTTCATGCAGCTAATTCCATAATTCCATCGGCCCTGAACGTGTCTCCATGCTGAAACACAGCTCCCCCAGCTCGATCCGGAACCGCTCAGCTCGGTTCTCCCTCTGATCTGCATGCGGGAAAACCCCGTGGGGTGCGGCGTTCCTCACTCCACTGAGTCATTCTTGAAAAGTGACATTTGGAGGGGAACCCTGCAGACCTCAGCAGGAAGCTGCTGAGGTCTGCAGTGAAACCCCGCAGAGCTGCTGCGAAATGAGCCGATCGATGCCGCCATCAAACGGTTTCACCTGACGCTGACCTCTGCGGATTTATTTCAAGGTTTAGACGTGGATTTATCGACATTTAGGGTAAAAGAAAAGTCTTAAAATTGTATCTGTGATTTTAAATGATTGATAGAATGCCCCCAGAACAAAAGTGTTTATAAAAATAACAGTAGATTTCTTTATAGGTTAGAAGTTAAGGTGGAAAAAGAAAGACTTTAAATAACAGTTTTTATTTGTAAAAATCTAAATTAAGAGCTGTTCTTTCTGCGTTTTAAGATCTAATGATGTCATTTGATTCAATCTTCAAATAAAATTGATCATTTTAGGTTTAGTGTCGATTAAATAAATGAAAAGACGAAGCACAAATGATCAAAAGAAGCAGAATTTTCTAACAGCTTTATTGAAAAGCGACGATAACATTTGTCGGGTGTGATCACTGTGGTGCTGGAAAAAGCTAAAATGCTCTTTTTCATGAACACGCGTTAGAATAAAGCATCGCTTTTGGCTTGAACACGTCAGACACTGGATGTGCAGGCGGCTCGTGCGCCGCGGCACAAACTGTGGATGCCAGCAGGCGGAAGTGGTGGCAGCGAGCTGCCACTGTGGTGAAAGTGGCCCCGCCCACAGCTCCAACCTTAATGAGTCTGAAGGGATGTGAGCGGGAAAACGTGGGGCGAAACACAAAAACCTCATCCTACGGACAACACACAGGTTTGAGCATCGACACTGCACACAAACAGGCGTTCTGTTCTGTTGGTGTGGAACCACAAACGTCGCCTGATGAGGGCGGCCAACAGAGGCCGGTGTCGTGTTCCTGCCGTTCCGTGATCCAATCTGGACGGCACATCTGCACAGGTGTGAAAAACACAGACTTGTGACACCTCCGGTTAATGCTGGTCTTTTATGAAATGCTACAAATAACGAGGTATATTTTTGTAAATTCCTCTTGGCTTTATATTGAAACCAACCAGATTTTTTTCATTTTTGCAAACAGCTTTGGGTTTTATTTTGAAGCTAACCATTCTTTTTCAATAGACTTGGCTTTTCTTTTAATGACTGGGCTTATTTTATAAATATCTCTGGGCTTTATTTTGGAGATGGTTTGGTGTTTTATTTTGTAAATGACTAGGTTGAATGTAAACAGCTTTGGGTTTGTAGCTGACCAGATTATTTTTAATAATTTCTACTAATTTGTGTTTTATTTTGTAAACAACTATGTTAATGTCGGTAAACGAGTTCAGGTTTTTATTTTGTAGCTCACACACTTTTATTTTGGAAATGGACTTGTGTGTTATTTTTTAAATGACCATGTTTGATAATGCATATAGCTTTGGGTTTAATTCTGTATCTCACCAGGTTTTAGTTTGTAAACAGATATATTAGTGTTTTTACATATTAGTTTTTTAATATATTAGTTTTTTTGTAAACAACTCTGGGTTATATTTTATAGCTAACACACTTTTATTATGGATTTGTCATTTTGTATATGACTGGACTTTGATTTTGTAAAAATCTCTGGGTTGTATTTAGCATCTGACCTGCTTTTATTTTGCAAATAGACTTGTGTGTTATTTTATGAAGGAGCAGGTTTGATAATGCAAATAGCTCTGGGTTAGATTCTATAGCTGACCAGATTTTATTTTGTAAATGACCATGTTGGATCATGTAAACACATTTGGGTTTAATTTTATTGCTAATCAATTTATTAAAGAAATAAATAAAAGAAACTGGGTTTATTTTTGTAAGTAGATCTGGTTTTTGTTTTGTAGATGATCAGCTTTTATTCTGCAAATGGTTTGGGGTTTTATTTTGTAAATTACCAGGTTTATTTCTAAACATTTCTGGGTTATATTTTGAAGCTAACCATGTTTTATTTTTTGTAATTAGCTATGGGTTTTTTTTATTTTTCGACAAAGTGTTTTTTTGTTTGTTTGTTTTTTAAAGCGCTTTGGTTTTTATTTTGTAGCTTACCAGCTCTTATTTTGGTGAATGTCATAGTCCCGCCTAACAGCTTCAGCTCTTGTTTGGTTCATGCTGATTTTGGTTTCTTTCACGTCCGTCCAGACCATTGTCTGAGCTCACATCCCTCCTTTTGTCAACAGATTAACCGCCTTTGCGACACCTTCGGTTTATCTGATTTGTTTACATAAAGAACGGGTTCTGTTTCACCCGACTGCCCTCTCTGTTGGTGCAACTCCACTACGCCCAAAGTCACTTTGGAGTTGTAAAACAACCTAGTTCCTTTTTCCTGCTACAAGCCTAAAAATCACGTGACGCATCAGATCAACAACATGCAAACTTCCATTGACGGGATTCTGACTCCACTTTGAGCCTGAGGTGTGGTTCCGGTAGACGGATGCAACTCGTCTTTGCCAAGCTGCGCTTTCAGAACCGCAACGCAGAGCTTTTAGGAGTAACAACAAAAGTAGAATGTGTGAGGACACTGAATGCCGCCCAACAGGCTGGGTAGGTTTGTTCTGCACGTCGGCACGGCTTGCAATCAAAACCCTCGTAAACACATCAAAAAAACAAAACAAACCGAGATGTGGAAATGAGCAAGGCATTAGAGGTAAACATGTCTTACCTGCAAGTGTGGAGGAGGTCACCAGACATGAAAGAGAGAAAAAAAACATGTGTCATTAGTGAACAGGAAAGGAAAGTGTACACAAATAGGATCAGGTTGTTCGGGTTGTCCGACATTGTGTTCTTGTGTTTTCTAGAAACCTGCTCCGGTCAGGAAGCGCGGTTTCATCACATGTACACAGACGCTCAACTGTACCGCCACTTTGACTTTGATCCAGTCTTAGTACTTTACAGGAAATACGCCGAAATAAAGACTCAGTACTCAAACTTCAACTGTTTTGTTTTATCCGTTCTTCCGTTCTTGGTGTGGACGTTTTGATTTTTCTCTTCTAAGTTTGATGTCATTAAGCAACAACTGCAGTTGACTAGTGCGGGATTTCAGATTAAAATTATGCAACGATTGCAGCCCCGGGGGGAATTTCCTAACATGCTGAACATCCTGTTCTTCACAACTATCTAAACTACTGAGATAAGAGCGACGGTGTGAGGAAATGCGCCGCCGAGGCTTGTAGGGGTTCATAAACCCAACTTGCAACACGACTACAACTTTAATGACCTTCAATGTCCGACGTATTAGGCGCAATTGAAAAAGATGAGGTTGGTCTGTAGAGGTCATTATAGACATAATTCAATGTGAAAGAGGAATCCAGGAAAGGACAATGTGTATTTTTGAAGAGTACATTTGTCTAACGGTGCAGAAAATAAGTAACAAGCAACAATTCTGTCCCTCAAAGACCAGTTCCTTCGACTTTAAGAAGCTCCTCTATTCTCCACTAGTTACCTGTATTGGTGTCACCTGGTTATCTGTATAAAAGACACCTACCTGTCCAAACCCTTAAATCACTCCGACTGGAAGCCCTCCACTAAGACCAAAGAGCTGTCAAAGGACATCGGGGACCATTATAAAGCATATTGGTGAGAAGAGATCAAAGGTTGATCAAGAGCTGGGGCTCCAAGAAAGATCTTACAAGGTACAAGTCTTTAGAACAGTGAGGAAACAGCCGATAGCCACAGGAGGGAACTGATCGATGACTTGAAGAGAGCTGGGACCGCGGTAACAAAGTGTGTGTGGCAAACGTGTGTATGGCAACACATGATGTCAAAGAATCAAATCGTACAGTTCTCCCACAGTTGGCTTGCTGAAGCGCATATATATATATATATACGTAGAGGCTACTCTGGCTCCAGATATATTTCTGGGTTTGATTTTGAAGTTAAACAGGTTTTTCTTTTAAACGGACTTGTGTTTTGTTTTGAAAGTACCTGGTATTATTTTTGTAAAAATGTCTGGGTTTTATTTTGAAGCTAATAAGTTTTTATTTTCAATTAATTTGTGTTTTATTTTGAAAATACCTTGGCCCATTTTTGTAATATTTCTGGTTTTTATTTAGTAGTTAACCAGATTTTATTTTTTTAATGGACTTGTGTTTTATTTTGAAAATACCTTATTTATATATTTTAATATTTCAGGGTTTTATTTTGAAGCTAACCAGGTTTTTTTCTTTTCAACTGACTTGTGTTTTGTTTTGAAAGTACCTGGCCTTAGTTTTGTAAATATTTCTGGGTTTTATTTTGAAGCTAACTGGGATTTTTTAAGTAATTTAATCCAAATTGAGTCCAAAAATAAATGAATAACTGAGTCCTGAAATATGACGGCTTATCTTTCATGTTGTTTCATGAACCGTTTTTAGTTGAGATTGTATTTTAGTCGGTATAACATGCGAGTCAAACTTTTAAGTTAGGTCAAATTCCATAAAACACCCCCCCCCCCCCCCCCCCAGCTAACCAGCATGACAAAGGAGCGATTTAGGTTTCATGCATGGCTCCTCTAAAAATACACTCAGCCTGGCTACAAACGTGAGGAGGAGCTGCAGCAAAAAGAAGGAAGGGCGGCCACCAAAACAAAAGCAAACAGCCTGCCAGGAAGTTAAGAGCCCCGCCCACAAACTGCAGAGGGGGGAGGGGGTGTCTGCAGAAACATAACAGAAGCTACTTGGTACTCATTGTTTGATTGGGTTTGCTGTAAACTAACCCAAACCAGTTCAACTAGAGCCAGTGGTGGATCCATCCATCGGATCAGAGAGCTGCAGCGCCTAAACTCCGCCTCCTCCGCCCAGCAGCAGCTCAGCGCCATTGCTGCTCGCCGCAACTCCTTCTGTAACGACACAACTGCAGCCCTTGTTTTGGCGTGTAGGCCCGGCGGCCAGGCCGGCCGCTCTGCAGGCGTGTCTGAACCGGCTGGCGGGAAATGGCGGCGGCGCTTTCATGTGCGGCAGCTGGAGTATGTAAACAAGAGGGGCGGCGAGGAGGATCTGCTTAGTGAACGTAGAACATGAGCTGAGAGAGGCCAGCGCTCCTGCAGTGTTCTAACGCTGTGTTCTCAAAGTGTAAAGTTCCATCCTTTCTGTGTTCTCAGTAGGTGTTCTCCTAGTGTTCTCCAAGGGTATAATATTGTTCTCATTTTGTGTTCTCATGGCGTTCTCGTAGTTTCTTCTGCCATGAGAAGCAGAGCATCTGAAAATCAAAAGCGGTAAAATATGATCCAGATTTCGTGAAGCAGACGTTCAAAATCTATTTGCACAGAGCGACGTCTTAAACGCGCCTCAAATGTTCTGACCGAACGTCACAGTTTTTCCGTATTTTAGGTCAAATATTGTTGAGCTCTGAGGAACCAAAGTGGTCCCGATCGGAGCGTGGGGGGTGTGGGGGTGTTAACTCAATGCCAGCCAGGCTGCCCCCTGTTACACTAACCCCCCCTTCTTTGGAGCTGGTTGGTCTGATAAACAACAATTAGAAGTTCTAAAGGCGGCTCCTGAAACAGGCCGACACATGTCTGCGGCCGCTGAGAGACGCCTGCGGCAGCTGCAGCGACCCCGCACGGACGCCAGGGTCTGCCAGCAGGGGCTGGAGGCCGCAGGCAAAGAACGGCTTTGTGGGGGAAAATAAGCTACAACAAGGCTGTGCGTGGGTCTCCCCTTGAATAGAAGGCAGACACAGATGTTCTCCATGATGCTCATATTAGTGCTGCACAGCCACATGTCTCTTTATCGTCACCCAGATGAATCGGCTAAACACATTACAAGGTCAAAACAAGACAGTTACAGCCTCCTAAAATACAGCCAGCAGCATTGGATGACCCGCAGGCGCTAACCGCCCCCTCCTGACTTGCCCTCACTGGCTAAGCGGCTGCTAAGTCACTTTTTTTTCTTTTCTTTTTTTTTTAATGTCAACTTTTCGGTTGGTCTCATCTCCATAGCAACGATTTCACTTTTTGGTCATCTGGAGGCAAAGAACAGGTCAACGTAAATTTTAGAAGATTAGGCAAAAGTAGACTTTTGGATTTCCTTAGCAACGGAGGTTTTTTTGCTCACCACAGCCACATGCCTTATTGGTTCATATAGTATATCATCATTATATTCAGCCGGAGCCAACTATTTGTGTATTAAATTCTCTCAATGTTACGGCAAATAATGTGCAAACAACATGGGGACGCCACGTTTGCTAGCTTGCGACGCTAACGTCGTTCAAAATCTACAACTTCAAAATCTCATATTTTTTTCAAAGTAGCTACCGGATGATGCTTGAAGCGTTAGGAGGCGATTGATCGAAATCCCTTAGAGGACTTTAAATGTGCAGCTGAAGGTGATATTTCTGGAAAATTCAACATGGCCACATCTTTCCAAGGTCAAATCCAGTTTTTTTTGGGTGGTTTCGTCCGTTGTGACCTGTGATGTCACGTTTTTTTGTTGTGAATTTTTCATTTTCACTGGGTGCTATGGTCCTTGCAACTGTTTTATTTTTTTTTGGGGGGGGGGGGGGGGGTTCTCCCGCTGTGACTTCAACTTTGTTTTGTTTTTTCACGAGGGACAAAGTACAGATTTTCTCTGAATGTGACTGAAGATTTAACAGTTTAGATTCCCCCCCCCGCATTTTGCAAACATTAAAAACAAACGTTCATGCTTTTATTTTGTAGCACTGCAGAGACTTGTAGTATGGTGTCTGATTAAGTCATGCTGTGATTAAAAACACTGAAAAAGAGGGGAAAAAACACTTCTAAGGGTTTTTTATGGCCCTGAATTTTTATTTTTTCCATAATAATTAAAGATAAATTAGATAAAATTTCTGAATTTAAATAATAAGTCATGGAAAGCATTAAAAAACAGCTCATTCATGCGCTTAAAATAGCTTAATTAGTAAAAAATATTGTGATGAAATCAGATTTCTGAGCTTGGGGAGGTTAAACGGGAGCTCTGGTGGCGGTTCCTCCACCAGCTTCTTCTCTCTCTCTCTTAATGAGCCAGTAGCGCTTGCCTGTCCGCCTCGGTAAACTCTCATTCATGAGCGGAGGGGGTGGGGCCCAGACGCCTGCCCGTAATTTTTCATTGTAAAAATCTGACAGAACTGGATTCCCTGTCATCAACACAACGGCGCTGCAGCTCCAGACGAGTCCCAATCCTCATTGTCGGCTCCTGCGAGTGTCAAACCAAAACCCTTGCTCCTGATTGGCCGATCCAGAGTCTGACAGGTGTATGGCCAGCTGTCCGGGCCCTTGTGACTAATTAGGAAGGCTCACGTGTCACTGAGTGTTTATTTGAGACTAAATCTACCGAAGGGCAGAAATACTTGGTACTAGCGATGTTTCCGTGTAGAGTTACACCTGTTCCAGGTAACTGGAGGTGACACGGTTGATTAGTAGACAGGATGGGTGTTTGGCGCCCTTTCCTGTCCTCTCTGCAGCCTTCATCCACCTTGGGCTAAACATTTCTGAATGTGTCACTTCACTTTGGTAGCTTTCAACCAGCTAGCTAAGACCTGCAGAGATGCCCAACTTAAGGCCACTTATGTCAATTTTGCATATTTTCCACTAGGGTTGTGCCGATGGACGATATCATCGTCCATCGTGATGAGTGACTGACGTCCCGATGGAGAGACCACCATCGTGATGCCACGCCCCCGCCACGTTGCGAGTCGACACCATAAGCCGCGGTTACATGTACAAAATATCCTGATGGGATCAATGGTCGGATTAGAATCCAACCGTGTAGATGGACCCAGAAAAATGTTTTCAGAATATAAAAACGTTCACTAAGGTCACAATTTCGGTCGGACTAAATCATTCGCACATGCGCAGTTGGATTTGAAAACCGGAAAGGGATACAACTTCCGCCGAGCGGCTTTTTTTTCAAACTTTATTGATTGTAACAATTCAATACAAAACAATGAAACATCACAGAGCGGCTATATACATTGACATGTCAGCTCGGTAATATACGAGATGATCTTCTAAACGTGCTTTTAATAATGTTACGGTTGTTATGAAACTGTTCGCTTATCATTTGAATTTTAATCCGTGTGGTCAGTGCTTTTTCTGAACGAAGCGAGGATTAGCAGTATGCTAACACGGGCTAACAACATTAGCTTTGGGTGGCGCTACGTAAACATGTGGGAATAACATCAGCCTTTATTTAGTCGGGACACGACTGGAAACACAAATCCGCGTGATTGTTTGAATGTTTTCTAAGGACTGAGCGACATTTCTGCTTTGAAGCTCAAACCCCTGTGTGTGCTGACGATCCGAGCTGTGCTCAGACACACACGTTTAGACCTGGGTCTGAGTTCGGTTGCTTGTACCTCTAGAGCTGCGGGACGGATCGCAGTCTTAAATCTCCCACACATACCGGTCATGTAACAAAGCACACCCCCTCCCCCTTCCCATCAAACACAAAGCTGGAAGTCCGCGCTCCGCCGGTCCACTTCACTAGTCAAGTGCGGGAGCGGACTACTTTTCTATTTTGTTTGTTACTTTTTTTGTAAAAGTCACTTCCCTCAGTTTATAGTGGATCATCGCTGATTAACCATTAGTTGGGAAATAAAATAAAACGTAAAGTAAAATATCGAATAGCAGTCATATAAGAACGAAAAATGTAAAAATACCCCCCCCCCCCCCCCAACGATGTCATCGTCCATCCCGATGGTTGACTGCATACATCGTCAACGGCCAATTTAGGGGACATCGCCCAACCCTATTTTCCACGCAAGAAATCTTAGTCTTTCGTGATACATGTGTGATAATTCACAAGTGTTTCTTGTGTTCGTGGTTCGTCCATGTGCGCAGATGACTGTCGAAGGTTTTGTCCGATGGGAATTTACGTGAATTCCGTTTTGAGCTGTTCAAAATTTTGTGTTGGTTGAGAATTACGCATTTTACGCGTTTTTACGTAATTCATATGCAATCATTACACAATCATGTGTAATTTTTGCGAAATACATACGCAAATTTGTGGCTTTGTTTCATGTGTGCCTAACGGACTTTTCACGCATGTACTGCCCATGTATAACATCTATGTCATACATATCACGTTAAAATTACGTCATTGACACACAAATAACTAATGAATTGCATGTAAACAGCGCACTATTCAGTTCTTCTTTGATGGATGTCTTCTTTGGGTGGTTTATTCATGCTTCTTCCGTGGTTTTAACGTGGGGTCATTCGTGATACATCTGTGAACATTTCAAGTAGAGACTACAACTTTTCTCACGTATGAAGTATGACCAATTTTCATCTATGCAATATGTGCAAAATGTACGTAGAGGCTACTCTGGCTCCTTCTACCCATTACGAGCTAACATTAAAGACCCGTTCCTGACTTAAACGGGACGTTGATCCGTTTAGAAACCAGCCGCTGCTCGCAGACAGATTAAGATCAGACGGTGGAGCGGTACGTTCAGCTTCTTCACCTCGCGGCTAACCATCACCACTACTCAAAGTCTTGTCTTTGATCTTTGCTCCACGTCTCGATTGAAAAGTCATCGGAAATGCAGCCGACACGAGCGCAGCACCTTGCCTCGGGCCCCTTGCAGCGGCGCTTGGCCCCTGGCTGCTGCTGGATCAGAGGTTAGCACACACACCTTTGTCTGCACTCTGACTGCCTTCCGCCCAAACTTCCTGTGACAAATGCTACTTCCTTCTCCGGATGAACACAGACGAGAAACAAAGAACTAGTGTTGACAGTCACCTTTGGTTTCTTCTCTCCAGAACCTGCAAGTCTAGACGCTACGATGGACTCAGACTAAAACTTTAGGTGTCATTAACTCAGACGTATTCATGCAGTCTTGACTGAAACCAGGTAGTTCTACAAATCCGTCTGGTCTTTGGAATGACGTGTTGGTCCTACATGAACCACCAGAGATGCTTGAGAAGCTTGTTCCTCCCTAAAGCTCTTTGAATGCCCTTCAGTAGGAACTAAACTGTCCAAATGAACCTGCTGCCCTGCAGTGGGAAGAGTCCCAAATGGTCTTTACAATAGCTAATGAGGTGAATCCCAACATTTGCTTCTCCTGATTTGTTTGCAGAGATGCCAGCTCTCACTTTTTGCCATGTGTGGAAAACAGATCGGAGAACCAAGTTCAGAGCGAGCAGCGCTTTGGGTGAAAGCTTCTCTTTGGTTTGAGGTGGCTTTTTTTTTAGCGAAGCTGTCTCCTGCGTGGGGAGAACGGTTGTGATGTGACCTGGCTTCGCATAGAAATCGGATTCCACTACCATAAAAATGGTGACTTGGTGTTTTTAACATGTTCTCGTGTCATTTTGTCAATGGTACAGGACATGAAAATTAAGTGTGAAATTGCATTTATGAGCATTTTTTATTTAATCAATGTGAATCAGGAGCAGACGAAAACATGCAGTTTGAAAAAGTATTTGTGACAGTGGGCGGGCCTCAAGCTCCCAGCTCCGACTAGATCCACGTGCGTCTTTGTTTACCCCGTGGTTACCCCGGCTGGCATCTGGCTAAAAACTGTTCGGCTGGCTAATTCTGTTATTCCTCGCCATTTTCGTTGCATCGCCAATGTTTAAATTGACGGTGTTAGGGGACTGGAAGCTAGTGGGAGAGCGTGTACACAGAGAGCTCTTAATTAATGGGTGACGGAAAAAGGGGGCGGGGTTGCTCCCCTACCACATTAGGTCAAAAGATGATCAGACTTGAAGCTCTTTGCTCGTCTTTTATTGACTTCATCTGCGGTCATTTGCATGAGTTTGGAGCAGGGTATGATGGGTAAAAGCTGAGTAAGCACTGAGTCACGTTATTGTCGGATTGTTGTTTTGATGGGACAGCAAAGAAAACAGACATGGGTGATGTCTGGACTGAACAGGAGACGAGCATGTGCATCGGCGTCCAGAAGCTGGATGTTTCGTCACTATCTGCTCGGGACCGAAGGCTGCCGCGTTCCCGGTGCTCCCCGGATGCCTGGGCAGGTCTCCACCCGCCTGCTGTGTGGTGGCTGCAGAGGGTCTGCAGGTTCGATGTTATCGCCAGCGACGCAGCTGCACTCGTTCCAGCGGCGTTTGCAGGATCTCTGCGGGATTCAAGCCATTCCACCATTAACAAAACCGGTTTGCTGCGCTGGTCAAATATCGATGTGCACGCTCTGACAAAAACCAGTTCTCTGCCTTTTTCTCTCCTTAATCCTCTTCCTCTTCCTCTGCATTGAACAAAAGCCACGGTGGATGATGTTCTTTCAGCGGGAAACAAAGACGGAGCCGCAAAGACAACAAGGACTGACGAGGAAAACCTCCCGTCAGAAAACTTGACGTATCTAAGACGAGGCTGGGTACAGAATTATACAAAGGCGTTTGTGGTTCAAGGGGGATGCCGCTGAAAAAAGGCGTCCTGACGGCCAAGCGGTTGGCCTACTGCGCATTTGTCTTTCGTCGCCTCCTGTCAACCTTCTCCGTCAAAACCCAGAAGAAGGGAAGTTGTTGAGCGATGCCGGGTACGTTTATAAGCGTTGGTATCAGTAGCGATGGTTCCATTACACGTGTGCGCAAAACTTTATCGAAGTTCTAGAAATGTAAAAAGAATGCAGTTTCGAAACCACACTGCTTCCATTAAATCCGAAACATTGATCTACAGCACATACATATTCAGATTTCTGCCACGGCACTAGCGCTCATCATCGTCTACAAAAGGAGATGTCGGCGTCTGCTTCAGGCCCTGGAGCCGCGAGCTCCTTAGACGTGGGAGCGACATGCACAACTTCTGATGAGCCATGTGATGTTGTGGGACATCTTGTGGCGCCCGGCGCACAGAATGGTATCTAATTGGTGGTCACGTGACTCATTTAATTAGAAAACCATTTTGCGCAATATATCAGTTTTGATAAAAACCTCCTCCAAGAGCAACAACTCTTTTTTTGATAAATATGAGTTTTTCCGAAATTGTGAATTTACTATCACAAATCCAATTTGCTTAACTTCATAGTCAATGGAAACGCAGCTTATGTGAGACTTGGTTTCAATCAGGTTCTGACATTGTGGTCTGTGGGGAAGCCTGATGGCGTGTGGAGAGGTATGAGGAAGGGAGTGAACCCTTTGAACGCGTGTGAGGGTTCTGCACAGTAAAGCTGAGCTATCATAAGACCACAAATTACAGGCTGACAGGGAGCTCCGTCAGCTGGGCCCCGTCACAACCCAACGCTTCAGCTCCGATGCAGACTTCAGCGGAATCGAAGGATTCCCTTCAGTTCCGCCAGGTGAAAGGTGAAGGCAGGAGCAGGGGCGGGTTCAGACAATCATCCTTAAATCTGCCGTTATTGACTGCTGGGAAAAGAATCCGATACCCAGAGAGTCTGGATGGTTGAGGTTGCAGTCGGTTGTCAGTGTCGCCTTGTACAGACATGGACGCTGTCTGCGATGTGGTTCCAATCAGATCTGCGGTGCTTCTGCAGACTGTTGTGGAGGTTTTCAAATCTGTTTTGTGTGTCTGTTTGGAATCGGTTCTTGGCGATTGTTGCAGTTTCTTTCCAAGCAAAATTAAAAAAGCAAAGCAAAACACTACTGAAACATGGGACACTGAAACGCTGGGGCCCTGCGCCGGCTCGCACAAGTCGCGGCACATGGGTGTTTATGTGGCCTGTGATTAATGAAGTCGAACATGTGCTGAGGAACAGCTGCAGCACATGTCAGATACTGTTATGAAGGATGTAGCAAAGCTTCAACTTTGTGGTCTGGCAGAGGGAGGGAGGAAGACCCGAGCAGAGAAGCTGGAGATGAAAGTCTACTCCCGTTTGAACGTGGAGGAGGTCACTGAACAATGCCAGTGTTGTATTAGGGGATCCGACCGCCGGGTATTTCCCAGCATCCCTGCCCTCGGGAGGCTGGAGGCCTAGGGACGGACACAGAAGAGCCGTTTCTCATCCTAGCCCTGCTGGTTCCACACTGGCCTTTCCGTGAGCCCTCACTCTGCGGGTTGTCTTTGTTCGCCGCGAACGGCGCCACGAACAAAATGACGACTTAATCCTTCACATGATTTCCTCTGTTTTGTAATGTTTCACCACTCGGCCCATGACCTCCCGTCTGGCGTGTTGTTGACATGATGCTTTGCAAACAAGGCAAAGAGCACAGGGAGGAGTAAGAAATTGTTTTTTTAAATTCAGATGCACCTTAAGCTTCTCTACAATGCAGCTGCTTTCCGCCCTTCACTCTCCCCCTTGCCTCTACCACCCTGACAAATTCATGAAAAAACACTATTTCCAAAATGGCTTCTTTTCATTGGTTTTATTTCCATGGCAACCATTTTAATTTATGTTCCCGTGGGGTCCCGAACACGTCTATGTAACTTAAAACCGAAAAATTAGCAAAGGTAGACTTTTGGATTTCCTTAGCAACAGAAGTTTTGTTAAACATGCCCACAATTCTAATATGTATCGTTCAGCTTGAGCCATGACTTGTGTATTACATTTTCACAAAGTTCCGGTAATAATGTGAGAACAACAGGGGAACCCCACTTTAGCAAGCTTGCCAAGCTAACGCCATCCAAAATTGAAAAGATTCTAAATCAGAAGTAACTTCCCGATGATGCTTGAGGAGTTAGGAGGAGGTAGATCGAAATCTCTGGGAGGAGTTTAAACTTTTGCTGGTACCAAAGGTGATTTTCTTTTTTTAATTCAACAAGGCGACATCTTCTTGAGCTCAAAGCACAAAAGGATTTTTTGCCATATAATGCAAAGGAATTTGAGTTTTTTTAAGCCCCATTTGAGATTTTGGCCCCATTCATTTTTATATCATTTTCGCCTGCTGTGAGATCATCATTTCTTTTTTGGGGGGTGGGGGTGGGGGGAGGGGTCACCATGGTCCAAATGTATTTTCATAGTCCATGACGTCTGTGGGACTTAATTTAAACAAAAAAAAACACAGATGCATGTGTTCATGGTCCTGACGGAAACCCTGACACTACCCGTTCCTGCAACAAAAGGAACATAAAGTGACCATCTTTATGGGTAAAAAAAAAAAAGCAGAGTTGAACAACCCTGCAGCATTACGACTCACTAATGCACCACCTGTTGCTCTTTCAACCTTTCGCCCCCCCTGTTAAAGAGGCAGTGAAACGGTCTGGGGTCAAACTATACCAGAAAGAACGGACGTGAATGGAGACGATGACTGCGTTTGACCTACAAACGCAACCCTATTTTCTTCAGCACTGATGAACGCGACTAAAAAAATACATTGTTCGGTGTATTATGGGACATTTTTCAGTGTGTGTGTGTGGCAAACATGCTTCTTTTCCCAGATGGTTAAAAGCTCTAGAGCTAAGAATACAAAAGCCACATCCTGGCTTCTGGCTGTCCAAGGGTCCAAGGACGGGATTCTGTCAAATGACAGGTTTTACATAATAAGACCGAAGGAATTAAAGACAGTTAGCTAACGTCATCATGACCCAAAAACAAAATATATAGAAAAACAACAAGAAATCTGTGCGAAAACATGAAAAAAATCCTTACTGCAGTTTAATGTGAAGCTGTTTTCTACCAATCTGAGGAATCATCCTGATTTTATAGACTTCTTCAGTTTGACTGTTCTCCCTGTCCTTTGATCTTGTCCTGTTTTTGATCGTTTCCTGGGGTTGGTATCAGCTTTTATCGAAAGCATTAAAGAGATTTACTGAAAATACAGAGATAAAAGACCAAATAGAGGAGTGAAAGAGCAGTGCATTAGTGATGCTAAAAGCACAATAACACTTCGGTTCACACCTACGACTCACTTCCTTTGCACTGACTCACCCAGACGTCCTCTGACTAGAACCAGACGACTAAACCTGTGATCACAAACACAACACAATGAACAGTAAAAACACGAGGTTAAAAAGGTTTTCAAAATTAAAGTCTGGACTCAAAAGTCTGACCTACACAAAAAAATCTGAAGTACACTTAAAGTCTAAAGTGCACACAAAAGTTTGAAGTACACACTAAAGTCTAAAGTACACACAAACGTCTGTCCTACACACTAAAGTCTCAAATACGCACAAACGTCTGTCCTACACTCAAATGTCGAACCTACACACAAAAGTCTCAAGTACGCATAAAAGTCTCCAGTAGACACAAAAGTCTGAAGTGCACACAAAAGTTTGATGTACACACTAAAGTCTCAAATACGCACAAACGTCTGTCCTACACTCAAATATCGAACCTACACACAAAAGTCTCAAGTACGCACAAAAGTCTCAAGTTGGCACAAAAGTCTCAAGTACGCATAAAAGTCTCCAGTAGACACAAACATCTGAAGTACGCACAAAAGTCTAAAGTGCACAAAAAAGTTTGATGTACTCACTAAAGTCTCAAGTACGCACAAACGTCTGACCTACACTCAAATGTCGAACCTACACACAAAAGTCTCAAGTACGTACAAAAGTCTCCAGTAGACACAAAAGTCTGAAGTGCACACAAATTTCTGAAATACACACAAACATCTAAAGTACACACAAAAGAATGAACACCAATACAATTTTTAAACACACAAAAAGGCCCCACAAACGAAAAAAAAAAAAAATCTTATCTTTGCACTAAAGTGTAATGTATGACATGTACACAAAAGTCTCATTTGAATAATTGGTCTGTTTGGTGCTGCGGTTCCGTACTTTGGTGTTTGTTGGAGACCCGTGCGTTGGTTTCAGAGGGGCTCCAAAGTTCAGTGCTGGAGACGAGGAGGAAAGGGCCGGACAGTTGGAGGAAGAGGGGCCCCAGAGTGCAGCTCCCACAGGAAATGGGCGGGGCTCGGTAGGAAAGAGAGCAGCCGCTCAAAAACGGCTTGCTGCCTGACTAGGGGGTGGGGGTGGGGCGCAACAGCCGAACTGTGTGTGCTACCAGACCACTGGTTGGATCTAAACACGGGGGTCCAGTCTCTGCTGCGGTTTGTGGCGGCTTCGGAGTGACAGTTTCACTTCCACTGTCTGTTGGTGAATCGCCAGCTATCGTCAGCTTTATGGGCAGTTTGCAAACAGCCTACACTGCCCCTCAAATTCTAAGAAGAATGACCCATCCCTCCTAGCGTTGGGTTCAAAAACTAACCAAAAACCGGCTAATTGGAACTTTAGCTCCTTTGACAACAATAATTATAATTAACGATTCTGAATTGGACAACAGCAACCTTATGCTAATATGCGACACTTCACAGTAAGTATTCACAAAATCGACGTTAATCAACGCAAATGATATTTATCCTTTGTAAAATATCAGCAGCTGCTTTAAACTTTATTTCTTCGCTAAATGTCGTGTAAGAACTGTTAAATGCGATAGATATTGATCAAAGTGAAAGCTAAAAAAAAAACGCTAACGTTAGCCTCATCGGACTTGTGACGTATGACCAGTAAATACAAAAAAGGAAATTGCTAAAACTTTTGTTTTCTAAATACAATTACAAATATGAATCGAAAGTTTGATTAGTAAAAACCCCCTGGCAAAAAAAACTTCCCAAACATGTTTGTTTCTTGTCAACTTTGGTAGGAGTTTTGAGCTGTTGGAAATTTATGGTTGGTTGAGAATGCATACTTTATACGAACTTTTTACGAAAATCGCATTACACAATTGTGCAAATTTTGCGAAATGCATCTACAAATTTGTGTCTTTCCACGACCGTTTCACAAAAAATAACAGTCTTTTTACACATGTAACACCGAATGTATAACGTTTATATCACGTATACGGCGCAGATTTCACGTTCAAATTACGTAATTTACGCACGAGTTACTAATGAATTGCATACAAGTAGTGCAATAATCAGTTCTTGTTCTACGTATTTATTTATTATTTATTTACTCATACTTCTTCCGCAGTTTTTATGTGGTTCATTCGTGATACAATTTCACGCAACTTTTTTCACTTTTTCCACGAATGTTCACGTATTACCAACTTTCATCCGTGTAAAATGCGAAAAATGTTGGGCGGCTGTGTGACACGACCTTGAGTCTAAATTCCCATGATTTCCATAAACCATTGAAATCTTTTCTGCTCTTTTTTTCATAGAATTAATTAATAATTCATAATTAAGTAAACCCTAATGACCGAAACAAAAAAACCCGACAATAAATCCTAACGAGCACCATGTTAATTCAAACATATGCCGCCATACTTGACGTCCAATTTTTCCTCTTTCTGCCCTGACGCCCCCCTCCCCCCTCCCCTCCGCCCCACACGCACATAAACTGGAAATGAGAATCTCGTCTTTCTGGCGGTCTGGATTTAATCGCAGTTTTTTTTTCTGTCATATGAGGCGGCAGAACAAAGCCAGGAAGTTCAGCGAGAACTCAAATAACCCCCCAGATGACAGAAACGAGGCAGGGATCACTTTCACATAAATAATCTGATGAGCCCCACGGGGGAGATCCTTTTCTTTTTTTAATTTTTATTTAAAATAATAGGTTATAGAGCATGAGCGCTCCTCTTTATCTAGACTGTTAACACCACGTTACCTTTTATCCTGAAACCCATAGTAGAAAAGGTTTTTCTCAGTCTTTCTGAAATGTAAGCTACGACAGCTCATTGGCCGGAGCAACGGTGGTCTGAAAACGTTCCATTTTTCTCCTCACCGACCCAAACAAAGTTTGAAACCAAGAAAGGCGCTAAACAAAGGAAGCCAGAGAGCAGTCATGCCAATTACCTCAAGTAAATAGAGCTGTAAACAAAACTGCAAAAGCACTTTTTAAGACCAGATATGGAAAAAAAAAGAACCAAAACCTGCAAGGACAGAAATGACTGAAAATGGCTCAAACAAGAAGCTGATTGTTTGGTTTTTTACCACCTTAAAAAACTAAACCCAGACTTACAGACACACGTTGAGGTGCTTTGAAACACAGCATCTTCAAAGTTTAAATGTAGGAGGGAGTGTTGAAACACCCTCCTTAGGGGGCGTGGCTAAACTCCTGCAACTGAAAGCGGTTCTGATAATCGGAAGTGAGTCTGATGTTCGTTTGTGTGAATGCTTAAAGGGAAGCTTCTACTATTTTTGATTTAAGTGAAATCTGAGATGATCCTCCATTTCCTCCTGTGGCATTTCAGTCTGACAGTCTCTTTCATTTCTGAGACCTACAAAAATAAATTTTTGAATCTAAAGCTGAACCTTGGGCAGAGACTCACCGTTGAAGAAGCTCTTGACCTTCAGGTAGCCCACGCTCAGGCGCAGCACCGACAACTTGTCCAGTCGAGCCCGGACCTCGTCGCTGAAGGGCAGCAGGGAGGTGAGCTTGTCCAGCTCGCCGTTGAGGCGGTCGCGGTGGCGTTTGGACGGGTTGGACTTGGTGCCATCGAGCAGCGGAGGCTTGGGCCTGGAAACATTGGGAGACATCAGAAAAGAAGCAGGTCTGTGAGACCCTCTACCTCCTAACACCATGGTTGTGTTGTTTTGGAGCTGGTTCCAGCCGGCACGCATCACTTCCTGCGTGGACTTTTCCACTCTATCTGGTCTAGTTTGAACCCGGATCTGTCGATGCCTTTGTCTCTCTGTCGCATATATGTTTGAAACCGACGCTTGTTTTTCGGCGCAGCTGCTCGCCGTTTAACGGCCGAGTGGAAAACAACAAAGCTCGACCACCTTGTCCCTCAAGAGGAGGCTCCCTGTCTCCTGCGTTTCCACGGGAACCAGGTTGATGTCACCTGTTCCTGGACCTGTTTTCCACCTGCGAGCTGTCAGCGCCAGACCAAAACATTTCTGCAAGGACTGGAAGGGAAGGGAAGACCTTCCCTCCTAAAAACCTTTTTATTTTGTTTTTATTTATCATGAAAAACAGCCACAAAAAAAACCAAACTATTTTTCTTCTCAAAATATTCAAATCTGACAGGAGGAGGAGTTTGGTTTTATTTTGAAAAGTATTTGAACCAAACGATCCGTGTTTGTGGCGTGCGGGGTTTACACAGGGACTGAGCCTGCAGTGCCGTCTGGTTGCTTCAACCTTCCAGTGGGGATGAGTCAGAGAGGCGGTCGGGCTGCGGGTTTTGGACCGACGCACGCCTGAACCCGCTGGCCCCAGCGTAACTCAAAGCAGGCCTCAGCACCTCCTCGCGCTCAGATCACTGAAGGAGGCCGCTTTTTTTCACGATGACGCCACGTTTTCAAGAACGCTTTGATTCTTTAAGCTGTCCCACTGCGAAGTCTTTGTTACACACTTGTTGCACCACACACACACACACACACAAACAGATAGATGGTGTGTAAAGTGACAAGCTGAGGGCAATCTAAAGCGAAAAGAACGGTGGCCCTGCAGTGCAAATCATATCAACAAATCGGCGCAAAACCTTTCAAAAACAAAACTACAAGACAAAAATGTGTAAATTTGGAAAAAAAAAAACAGAACATCAATGGGGGATCCATGTGGAGTTTGCATGTTCGCCCCATGTTTTTTTTTCCGGTGACTCTAGCTTCCTCCCACTATCTAAAAACCTGCTTCATAGGTGAATTGGTTAATCTAAATTGTCCCTATGTGTGAATGTGTCAGTGCGTGGGTGTGTGATTGTGGACATTCTACCCTGCGACAGACTGGTGAACTGTCCAGGGTGTCCCCTGCCTTCGCCCACAGGTGGCCAGGATAGGCTCCAGCAGCCACGTGACCCCGAAAAGGTAATAAACGGTAGAAGATGAATGAAAAGTTATTTCAAGACATCAAAATGAACTCCTCGAAAATTTAAACAAGAAACGGTCGGTTGAAACAGTTTATCGCATCGTGTCCCTACCGCAATCGTGCAGTCTAGTTAATATACTAAGTTTGCCTGCGATGAACTTCTGAGAGGCGTTTTTACTTTTCAAGCCTGATGATGCGATGATTTACATGTTTCTTAAAGTACAGCAGGGCAAGAAAGTATTTAGTCAGCCACCTATTATCCAAGTTCTCCCAGTTAAAAAGATGAGAGAGGCCTGTTACTTTCATCATAAGTAAACCTCAACGATAAGACAAAATGAGAGAAAAAAAACACAAGGTCTGATTTTTAAAGAACTTATTTGTAATAAGTATTTGGTCAATGACAAGTAAGATTTCTGGCTCTCACAGACCTGTAACTTCTTCTGTAGAGGATCCTCTGTCCTCCACTAGTTAGCTGTATTGTAATGATTCCTGTTTGACCTCATTATCTATATAAAAGACACCTGTCCACAACGTCAAACAGTCACACTCCAAACTCCAACAAGACCAAAGATCTGTCTAAGGACACCAGAGACAAAACTGTTGACCTGCACCATCTGCTATAGATAAGTAGATGCTGAGTTTCATCTGGAGAACACCATACCTATTGTAAAGCATGGGGGTGGAAACATCATGATTTGGGGCTGATTTTCAGCAAATAGGACCAAGATGACTGATACGTGAAAAGGAAAGGATGAATGACGCCATGAATCGTCGGATTTTGAGTGAAACCTCCTTCCATCAGCAAGGACATGAAAATGAAACATGGTTGGGTCTTTCAGCATGACAACAATCCCAAACACACTGCGCCGGTAATGAAGGAGTGGCTTCATAAGAAGCATTTCAAGGTCCTGGAGTGGTCAGTCAGTCTCCAGATCTAAATCCCATAGAAAATATTTGGAGGCAGTTGAAAGTCGGTGTTGCCCAGCAACAGCTCCAAAACATCACTGCTCTAGAGGAGATCTGCATGGAGGAATGGGCCAAAATACCAAAATAACAGTTTGTGAAAAACCTTGTGAAGACTTACAGAAAACCTTTGACTGTGGTCATTGCCAACAAAGAGTATATAAACAAAATATTGAGTCAAACTTTTGTCATTGACTAATTACTTTTTTCCACCACAATTTATAAATAAATTCTTTCAAAATCAGACAATGTGATTTTTCTGGAATTTTCTTCTCATTTTGTCTCTAATAGAGACTCTCTCATTGAGGTATACCCATGATGAAAATTACACACCTCCCATCTTTTTCCCCCCATTATACATAAATCCTGTTTTACAGAAGATGCTTACATCTACAACATACTAATAATAATAATTGATGCTTTATTTATCCCACAATGGGGAAATTCTTCTCTGCATTTGACCCATCACCTGGGGGAGTGGTGAGATGCAGCTGAACCGCGCTTGGGAGGCTGTAGGGTTAAGGGTCTTGCCCAAGGACCCCCACTGGGTGATGTTAATTGCTCGCCATTGATATGGTAATTGCCCCCCAACAATTACCCTCCGGGAATCAAACCCTGTATTCCTTACCAACCGAGCTACCCAGCCACCTGACTATTGACTATTTGACTAAAATAGCTATACTAATAAAAGAAAAGTTACATTTGAAGGGATTTGCCACCTGCTACATACCTTATTTGTATTTAGCTTAAGTTATAGTTGCGTTGGAGAGTAAATATGCAGTCAAAATGTCGTGTTCTTTCTTTTAGGGGGGGATTGTGAAATTATATCCAACCACTTTAGTTTTTACAATGTCATAGTTTTAAATTGTCATAGTTTAAAGGTTTTCCATGAACCATTTGAAGACAAAGACGAGCTGAAGGACTCGCCTGCTGGGAAATTGACTTCTTTTGTTTCATGTTTGACAAATTCCAGGAGAAACAATGACAGAGTTTAGACTGAATGAAACCAGGTGTAACACGGGTTCTGTAAACACACGTTAGCCGGACCTGTTCTACGTGTTTACACAAACTTCTGATTGGCGGCGCGGTGCGTTCAGGCACGTAGGTCCAGATAAGCCGCTGAAGGTGGGAGTTCATGTCAAAGGTGATTTTGTTGGCCTTTCGGGTCACCAAGGTCAAGTTATGAGCTAAAATCTGAATCTCCGAAGTTTTTCTAAAACTCCTTAAGTGGACTTGAAATAACAACCAGAGAATTCAGCTTTGCTGGACGCCTAGAGAGGGTGTAGCCTTGCTTCTATTGGTCATTGCCATGGTTACAGACCTCTTAACCAGTCTCTTTGTTTTTATCCGACCTCCGGCAGGATCGTCCGCCTTCGGCAGAAGGTTCTCGGAAAAGCCAGAAACTAAAGCAACACTTTGTCCAACAAAACAAACCCGTTTAAACTCAAATAAATCCTTTTCTTTGTTTTTCCTTATGCCTACACTCAACTCCAGCAGCTTGAACTGATTGGTTTGGATGATAAATGGTTCTAAAACGGTAACTGTGTGTATCTTGGCTACCAGAGCAAAACATTTGCAAACTTTTTGAAACGAAAAATTCTTTATTATACTAAAAATGACGAAAAATAAATTGCTAACAGTGCTCTAAGGTCCTTAGGAAAATGAGATTACAGATTACCCCAAAGAAGTCAAAGATAGGGCACACAAGACTTGGTGTTCTTTCACACATTTGAGAACCAAGACACCAACACACTATTGGAGCATCTTTGTTTGTTTGCTCAAGGGCAGTGTTGTAAACAATTTTAGTACAAATAGTCAATGAGTAGACGGAAAATCTCTGACTATCGTCAAAATCTGAATGCCAAAAATGAACAGTAGACCTGCCGATTGTCGGAGACAAACAATCCTAGAAATGCCCAATTTTGAGCTCCAGTAAAACCTGGTAAAACCAGTAAACACCTGGTTCTAAACCATCAACATGACCACTAGAGCTGCCATGAATAGGGATGGGTACCGAGTCCTGGTATTGAACAAGCCCCGGGGCAACCTTGTTCAAGACCGCAGTATCGTTAAGACCTGACCTCAATGCTTCTGCTGTCGGTACTGGAGAAGTCGCATTTTTTTTGTGTCCCAAAAGATATAAACGTTATCTGCCATATTAAACTCACCAAGTCAGTCAATTTTCCATTAATTAATGATGATGTTAATTTGGCAATTATCGCTAAAGAGGAGACGTCTGTCTGGCCATTTGTGTGCACGGGGGGCGGGGCTGTTGTTCAGACAGTACGCGGCGCGCATTAATTAAATCTGCGCTAGAGCGCCCCGACTATCTTTTTTTTCTTCTTTTTTTATGTATAATTAAAATGTTTTGTTAAAAAAACAATGTTGTTGCATAAATGAGGAAATAAAACACTTGATGTTGTTAATTTGTCATTTATTTATTTGTTTATTTTTCGTCCTCAAAGTATCGATAAGAGCTGTAATGTGGATTAAAATGGTAACAAATGCAGTGAATTTCATTGGGGAAAAACGTACAGCACAAAAAAAACCTCCTGCACTTTCTTACCTTGGTCTTAGGTCGTTGGTTAACGTATCTCTACTGCGTACCAGTATGTTTACCTTGTCAAACAATTGAGCTAACTTCAAGAAGAATTTATTATTTATTATTTTATTACAGTACACCTGCCAGTGGAAAGGTATATCGTCATTCGTACTTACTAGCAAATTTAAGAAATCAAGAAATTATTTTTCTGAATAGGACTTCATTATTGTAGTTTTGCACCCAAGGTGCATTGGGGCGGCGGTTTGCGGCCGAGTGTCAAGCAGCTGGGATGAGCGTCAATACCTCTAAATCTGAGGCCATGGTTCTCGACTGGAGAAAGGTAGTTTGCCATCTCTCGGTGGGTGGAGTGGCCCTGCCCCAGGTGGAGGAGTTTAAATATCTTGGAGTCTTGTTCATGAGTGAGGGAAGACCGGAGCGTGAGATTGACAGGCGGATCGGAGCAGCGTCCGCCGTTATGCGGTCACTGTACCGGTCCGTTTAGGTGAAGAAAGAGTTGAGCCAAAATGCGAGGCTCTCAAATTTACCGGTCAATCTTCGTTCCAATACTCAACTATGGTCACGAGCTCTGGGTCAGGACCGAAAGAACGAGGTCCCGAATACAAGCGGCTGAAATGAGCTTCCTCTGTAAGGTGGCGGGGCGCTCCCTTAGAGATAGGGTGAGAAGCTCGGTCACCCACGGAGAGTAGAACCGCTCCTCTTCCACATCGAAAGGAACCAGTTGAGGTGGCTCGGGCACCTAGTCCAGATACCTCCTGGACGCCTCCCTGGGGAGGTGTTCTGGGCATGTCCCACTGGGCGGAGGCCCCGGGGAAGACCCAGGACACGCTGGAGAGTCTACGTCTCTCGGGTGGCCTGGGAACGCCTCTGGGTTCCCCCAGAGGAGCTGGAGGAAGTGGCAGGGGGAGGGAAGTCTGGGCATCTTTGCTTAGACTGCTGCCCCCCGCAACCCGGTTCTGGATATGCGGAGGCAGATGGATGGATGTTGTAGTTTTGTAATACACAAGTCAAACATCGAAACAAAGCAAAACCGTGACCCAGACATCGAAGCTTGAACTGAATCGTGACTAAATTGAATCGTTTCATCCCTGGTAAAATCCATCTTTTCTTTCTTGGAGGGGGAAATGAGAAATTGCTCAACGACACCAACTCCTAGTGGTCATTTGAGGAACTGCAACATTTAGTGCTAACGGGAAGGCAGGTGGGCTGTCTTTACCACATCAGGATTCACTAATTAATCTTTCAGCAGACTTTAGACAAGCTTTTCCCATCAGTTAAATAAAGTAAACAGTCAGAGGACAAGAACCGTCCTAAAACCATTGAGCTTAAGAAAATGAGGCAGAAATACGACAACCGCAGTTTCCTGTGCAACTCGAGAAGATCCGACAAAAGCAGGTGGCGGAGATATTTCATGCTTTTTTTTTTTTCATTTAAATTCTCATTACATGAAAGCACCTGAACCCCCACACCGCAGGAGACATCTGCTTCCAATAATAATCCACGACAAACAGACCTGAAATCAAAGCCAGATAGTTATCACTGCATTCCTGACGGTGCAACTCCCTGCGAGAACAATGAGTGTTGTTGCTCCTCACTTTATCTGGCAGATCTGTCCTGGAAGGGGCGTGTACATGCGATAACCCAGCGTTTGTGTGTAAGGGGTTGTGCTGAAAGGAAAGAAGAAGAAAAAAAACACACCCCTGCCTTCACACAAAGGCACCTTGTCTCTTAACCAGGCTGCAACACCTATTTTTTTTCTTTTTTCGGAACAATGGAAAACTAAAAAACCAAGTCGGCCCTCGCTCCCTGCTGCAGGAATAGCAGAACAAAGCCGGACGATTGGAGAAGCAGACATCTGAGCCGGTATAATACCTGCAATCTAAAACCGGTAGAGCATATAAGATGTGAGTGAACAGTCAAGTCTCCATAACCTTGAAATATTTAAGACGAATTAGATGGTATGCACATCTCATTCCATCGATGACGCAACCATAACAGTTTTCCTGTTTCTGACACTTCCAGGTCCTCTATAAGGCCCTCAGGTCCTCAGGCTGTCGGTCTCATGAAGAAACTCTGACCTCACCACCAACCCAAACATTGGATCCACAGGGCATCCCGGATGAACGTCCGGGGCGCCTGGCGATCAAACTTTAAGAGTCGTTTCCATGAAAGCAGACCCTACTGTAGGTTCTGAATATGAATAAATGCACCAAGGCTTCGGGTGTCACTTTCAATTAAGTCACCGTACTGGGCCGACCAATGAATTCAGCTAAATAAAATAACAGGTGCTTGGTTGTTATTATGAAAGCAAAACTGACAAAAGAGGCTCAATCCAGACTCTACATGGACTACAAAATCTCATCAAATCACCACCTTAACAATTTATATACCATAATGTACATACTTTACAAAACATTTCTTACACACCATTTTTGCATACTTTTAATTTTGGATTTGTTGTACTTTCCATATCTTTTTATTTTTACTTTACAAGCAGCATTTTTGTGCTATACATAACATATTCTTTGTACTTTACGTATTGTATTTTTCGTACTTCACATCCCTTGTCCTTTCCTAGGCACTTTAACGTTGAGAGTTGGGTCATCGAGACCCACTAGACAGTTTCTTCAATGATTTGTGATCTTCCCTGGTGTCCATGGATTACATGAAATCTTTCCACCTTTATCCACCTTTGTCATGGTAGGGAGAACACGTCAATGTAAGGGTGGGGTCATCTAAGATAGCACAAGGGATATACAATATTCTTCTAACTTGACATACAACACACTACAAACCATATTTTTCATATTTTAAATACATTATTTTGCATTTTTTTAAATACTCTTATTTTTTGCACATTACATACCGTATTTTTCGCATTTTTCACATAATGTATTTTTGGTACTTTACATGTTGTATTTTTTTTTCACTTTATATACCGTATTTTTGTCCTTCATATACAGTATTTTCATAGCATATTGTTCAGACCAAAAGGAGCAACAGATCGTAGGGCCTACGATCTGTTGCTCTACAAAAACCAATTAGGACACATGTCCCATAATGCATTTTTTGTGGTCAGCAGGGCAGCTTTCATTCAGTTCAGTACTAAATTTCCAGCTGTGTCCGCGTAGGTTGGCGCCGTTCTCCCACCCCTTTCTCGAGATAGTTTTGTGATGATTGACAGGTTGGAGCAAAAACAAAAATATACGTCACACACCAGGTGATATGCGCAGCGTTGCGTCCATCTGGGTGATCCAAAACACGCTTGTTGTGCATCTTGGCTGCACATATTTGGTGTCGCCAACATGAATTTCCATCCCCTAATGTTTACATACATTTAAGTATTGTTTGTAACTGTGAAATGACCAAAAGGTTACTAATCAATGTTGTTACTAAAAACTTATGACACTGAATTTGCACTGCACTTTACAATGCACTGAAAACAGTGCATTATAATTTCTGCATCTATTATTAAATATTTATTAGTAATACAGTGGAAATTAGTAGATTTGGTTAGCATGTGGATTTACGGCATGCGCCCCCAAATTTTCTGGTTGTGCCCCTAAAATTTTCAGTTGGGGGCCACAGTGCTACTAGTGAAAAAAGTTAGTCTGGAGCCCTGCCTACCCTTGGCCTACAGGGGCCTAGAGGCAGATGATTAGTGGAGAGGTTGATGGGAAGTTTTTCTAGTGAACTGCTTTGTGATTCAAGTGTACTCCAACGATCCATCAAGAGGCGCAAATCACAGTTTAGCATGGTCGTAATAGAACATTTTGACAGATTTGTTGAGCGCCGCCTACCAAAAAATTCCAGGTCAAAGGGCTTCACCAGAGTCCATGACACAATTGGACGATTCTCGGCACAATAATACGTTAATATCTCCACCAGGATACAAATGTTCCCAGGTGACAAAGTAAAACTTGATTTGACTCTTTAAGGTAGTGTTTTTCAACCTTTTTTGAGCCACGGCACAGTTTAACCTTGACAAAAATCCCGCAGCACACCAGCATCCAAAAGTAAAAAAAAAAGCAGAAATTCGTGGTCTGTATTGATCAACAGCCCCCCGCTGTTTTTTCTAAGAGATGAAATAAAAGTTAAATTAGAAAATTTAGAAACTGTTTGTTGTGGTTTCAAGACGTTTCACAAGGATGACTCACCGCGCACTGTCCCTTTAAGCCAATGCATCATGGGAGATGTAGTGTGAAAACTGGCGAAAAAGGGCAGAAAGACTCACGTCTCTGAGCTTCATGGTTTTGTTCACTTGTTCCACGGTCTGACACCGGACTCTGTGGAAAGCTACACCGCTAAAGACGAGCTTTAGCTGGTATTTTTGTTAGAACTGAGAGACTTTATCAGCAGAATTAAGAACAAGGAAGTAAAGACTTTAACCCCTTCTGATTGGTCAGACTGATGACATGTGATTAAGACTCCTAGAATGATTGGTGGAGACAGTTAAAGGGGCGGGACTTTTCCGCAAACTGTTATAGCTGCAGCTAAATCGCGGTACCGTCATTCTTATCAAAGTGTCTTTAATAGAATTAAATAAACACAAAGAAAAAAGTATATTATGATCTTTCACATTCCTAACTTCTCAGTGTTTTATCGGGGCCTGTTTGGATGAACTCAGAGCTGATATCCTGGAGATGGTAAATGTTTTTAGATCATTTAATGAGGGCAATTTCCCACGGCACACTAGTGTGCCGCCGCACACTGGTTGAAAAACACTGCTTTAAAGCACTGAAGAGCAAGACAACCTAAAAGGTGTTTTTTACAGATTAAGATTAATTCAAACTTAGTTTATTTTGCTCGGGAATGCCTTCATGTTTTACTTCTTTGGTCTTTTTTTTGGAATAATTCCGGAAAATCTTGACCCGAAGGTGCAATTTGTTCAAGACATCTTAGGTTCCACCTCCGTAGATGAGCAAAACTTTGTGTTTCAGAGGGAAATTCTTTCTGATGCAGCAGGAATAAGACTATATTTCTGAAAGAAACAGTGACGTCTGCAGAAGACCTGCTTCCTCTTTCAAAATCAACAAGCTCTCAGACGCAGATCCACTATTTTCATGACATGACGGCTTCACCGTAGGACCATGGTACACGTGTAAACCAAAGTGGATTTGGTGGTTTCCAAACATGCATGAACATGCATTGTATGCAAAAACACGAAGATCTCAAAATACACAGGAGTCAAATGTCAACCCAGAAGATGGAGTCCAGAATTGCCTTATTTTCCTGTTTTATTTGGTGACTTTACTGTGTTCTGCTTTAAGGAGCCAACATAAAGGCGGCGGCGGCGGTGGCGGTGGTTGTGGTGGGGGTTGAGTTAAACGCAGTCGCCGCTCAAACGAGCGCAATCACTACCCAAACCCCCTCCACAAAAAAAAGGAAAAGAAGAAAAGACAAACTTTCAACCACTTTTCCTTGAAACCCGAAACATGCCTATCTTACATAACGGTTGCGTGACACAGAAGTATGTTAATTTAAGCAGGAGGGAGAAAAAAGAAGAAAAAAAACACACACAGACAGAGAGAAAGACAGGAAAAAAAGTATGTTGTGGCAGTCAGAGGAGGAGGAGGAGAAAGTCTCAGATTACGCCATCCTTCCTCCCTTCCTCCTCCCTCGTGGAAACATTGCGTGAGAGCGCTCTCCTTGCACGTCCTGATTATGATTAATGCAGGTACTGCCACACATACACACATGCAGAAACCGCAGCTCTGGCTGGATGCAGCGGTGGTCTCCGGTCTCTGGTTCCGTTAGCGTCCAAAGTCTTGGCGGTCTGAAGAGGACCGGACCAGCCGCTCAAGTCAAAAGTTTGCGTCTTGTTTCTGCGATGTGAAACCTGAGGGGGTTAGTGAAGCTGCCAAATACTGAGCAACTGATTCCAACCCACACAAATTCGTCAAACTTTACATCTAAAAACAGGAATTAAATCATTTTGGTTATTTAAAAAAAAAAGTTCAAATACCAATGGATTTTAACTGAACAATATTTAAAAATAGGTTATTCTTCTCAGAACTCATCAGAACTTTTGATGAAATTTGACAAAGAAACTAACGAAAAAAATCAAAAGTAATTGGTGGCTTGATGATTCAAAATTGCATTCTATTAAAAGAACATTGAAAGCCTCATAAAAGACTATGCGATAACCATCTGTAACCTGACAAATTCCCCTTTTTTTAAACCGTGTTCTCCTTTATTCTTCATTGCTAATAACAACAACGTGATTTATATAAATAAAAAACTGATTGATGCGACTTTTGTTAAAAACGTTGAAATCACTGAAAAAAACATCAACTTTATTGCAAATTTGAAATAGAAAGTAAGAGAGTTCTCTTTTACGAGCTATAAAACAGAATGCATTATGGGCCGTGTCCCTCCCCGCTCTAGGGATATCACAATTCCGAACCGAATGGTGCAGAAAGTGTGTCGTTGCATCCCTACTACGTTCGCCATTTTTTCGGAGGCGTCCGAATCTACAATTCCAAAATCCAGAGTCCTGATAGTCTCTGAGAGAAACTAGTGTATCTTGATGCTTGTTGGATCGGCGAGAACAGACCACAATGCATTGCGCTTGAGCAATTTACTATTTGAAAACAATGGGTGTTATTTTTAGTAAATCAACCACGTTTTCGTCCTCAGAACAGGTCATAAATAGCCCTCATAAAATGTTGTCATATTTTAGGTTCTTACGTCGCCAAATGGGTGACGTCATAAAGTAGTGAGCACATGTACGATGTGCGTTAAAATGCAGGGTAATGGATAGTCCCGCAGTATAAACTCTTGTAGGCATTAGGGAGTCGTGAGAGATTTCTGTCTTTAAGAAGCCTTACAAGTGTTCTTTTTGGAACCTTCAGGGTTTTTTCATGGATCCAAAGGCAGGCTTACGGCTGAAACAGCAGAACATCCTAAAACTCTGTTGGTTTCCTTACTAACTCTCAAAAAGGATATATTTTTTTGCTTTTGAGAAGCTAAAAACATTAACAGAACCAAACGAGTCAATCAAGAGTTCAGGACCTTGACTGTACAGGAGAACTGATGATGTCACCAATAGAAAATACCTTAATAACGGCTTCAACAAAGTCAATTGAGTTGCCATTTATGGCTTTTATTGAGGCATCACATTAGTCAAGGACATCTCGCACAGCCACAACGTACATTAAGCGCAATTTCCACGTATGAGATGTTGGTCTTTCGTAATACATGCATGATAAACGCAATTCGTGTTTCTTGCGTTTGTCGATGTGTGCAGATGTCCATCGAGGGTCTTCGGCCGACGGAATAAGGTTTTGAGCCGTTTAAAAGTTTTGGTCGGTAAAGGATTACGCACTTTTTGCATTTTTTACGTAATTTACACTCAAATATTATGTGAATCTGATTTTTGTGAGATGTGTGCGCAAATTTGTGGCTTTCCATGACCGTTCCATGTATGTCTAAAAGACTTTTCACACACGTACCACAACGTGCATATAACACATTGAAATTATGTTATTTTGAAGAAATTAATTAGTTAGCAAAAAAGCTTTTTTTTTTTTAAATGTATCAGAGCGAGAATGGTTATTCTGACCAATAGAATGACTGAGTAACAGCTGTTTTGGCTTCCTGGATCCAGCTGGTCCTTCCTGTTTGGAACACTCAGACTCAGTCCAGTTCTCTTATACAGTCCATGGTGTTTTGTTTCAACTTTTTTAAGGATCTTAAAGGAATAGTTGGATCATAATTTGGTGTTAAATGGGTCAAAACACTTATGTACTATTTCAACTAATGTACAATGAAATTAATCAATAGTCAGCCTTAAAAACCTAGTAGAACATAAAAAAAATACACGTTTTTATCAAGTCCATCAGAGCACAAGCACAACTATGATGACGTCACTGCGCGTCAGCCTTCGGGAGGCATGAATGATTTTCTGGTGAACCGGTGGTGGGTGAGCTGTGGTCGGGGCCCTGCACGCTTCCTCGCTGAGAGGGGAATCCACAGCGAGCGAGCGCGCGCGCCGTGGATCAAAAGTCACGAGAAAGCGGTGTGATGAAGTTCACTGATGTGGGGTTTCGCTGTCTCCGAGTGCCCGCCTCCACCGCACACGCACACACAGACACAGCTTCATGCAAATATTTTGGGATTTGATAAGAAGAAACAAGGGGGGGGGGGCGGGGGATACCTGTTCACTCGGTGGACTTTAAGCGCACGCGGCAGGAAAGTCACAAAAACACTGACCTAGCTCCCAATTTTCGACACAAAACATGAATTGATTCGTTTTAAATCATCAAAGTTGTGGCTAAAAATCACCTAACAACATTGTTCACTAAAACATCGTGTTAGTAGAACATTTGAAGCATAAATAGTGATATTATCAAGTTTTAATAACATTTTTCTTCGACTTCAGAAGCAGGCGCGGAGGAATACACCGCGGTTATGAGGTTGAGAACTTACGTCTTCTGGACGGGCTTCTTCCGTTTCTTCACCGCGTACATGGCGGTGCCGGACAGCATGGCGATAAAAGTCAACCCAGGCCACTCAAAAGAAGTCTCTTCTGTCCGGGAATGGAAGAGCGAGGTACGGAGCCCCTCAGGACACTCTTATGACCGTAAAAACACGCTGGAAGTAGAACATCTGCTGCCGCTTCACGTCTCTTATTTACGCCTCAAAAAACGTTGTATTCCGCTAAAACAAACCCATTAACTTTGTCAGACGGTTCCTCATTCCAGTGGCGCGAGCGCTTAGTTTCCGCAACTTTTTAAAAAAAATAGTATATTAACAAACAGACGATTAAAAAAAAGTCGGTTAAAAATAATCAGCGGTGAGTTTTTTAAGGGATTTCTGTGGCTGCGCGTAACTCCGGTTTTGATTTGACAGAGCCGTTGCTGCCGCGGCGCGTTCCTGTCGCGGTTTCACCGTGTACTGTATGTATGTGTGTCAATGGCCCGCGAGGGCGGAAATATTTAAGGTGGAGCAGATGTAGTCCAAAAGAGAGACGAAGGCAAGGCTGTGAACAGAGCTACGAAGCGGGAAGACCTTAAGAAGGTCATGCAGGTCTTGTGGCGCTTTTAAACACGGTTTACTGTAACTTTGAATGGTTTTAACAAAAAATATTCTTAAAGCGACACTGTGCAAATAATATTACATTTTTTAGTTAATAAATTATTAAACATTTTCATGTAAATTAATATTGCTGCTATTAGATAAAATTGACAAAAGTTTTTAATTAATTTTTCAACGTTATGTTATTAAGTTGCTATTATACATATATATATATACATATAAAATAGCAACTTAATTATATTAGCATCCTATGGTAAACAACAAGGGTCACTTTTTCTTTCTTTCTTTTAAAAAAATAAGAAAAAATATAATAATCCAGAATTAATTTTGAGTCTGAATACACCCAAGTGGCCCAAGAACCGCTCTCTGAACCATCTTTAAATGGTGGTATTGTTCCGTTTCCAATCGGACTGAGCTCTGGTTCGCTTCGTTTCCTCAGGTGGATTGGCTCCATGCTCGGAGCGGAACAACTGAACCAAAACGGCCACCGGATGTATACAGAGTTTAGTAACCATGACGATGAGATACAGCAACTCATTGAAATGTGGTCATTAAAACCTCTTCAACGTCTTTGATCAAAATTCTTTGGATTCATCCAAAGCGAAGGTTGTACTTTGTTTTTTTGCAGATGATGATGTCCTGTTTGGTAGAACTCATAGGGACCTCCGGCAGGCTTCTGAAGAGTTTGGAGCCCCACCACCACACACAGTTTTCATGAAAAGTAAATAATGTTTTTAAATAAAAAAGATCATTTAAACTCAAATGCAAATATCTTTAATTTTTTAGAAAATATAACTTTTTCTCACTGGAGTCAATGGGAAACTGCTCTCCTCTGTAACCGGCCCCTATAGGTTATTACTTTGATGAACTTTCTGGTTTGTGTCCAACGCAGGTAGGTGCTTTCAGAAATAATATCTCAAATACAAGCTCTAAATTTACATTTTTTCCAAAGATTGTGACGGTTGACCTTCATGGGTTAGGGTAGAGCTCCGTCCTTGAGTCTCATGCCTATTCAATGACTCCAGTTGAGGTGGTCTGGATGCCATCAAAGTTGCGTCCAGTAGGGGTTTTAAAGACATTTGTAGAGTACATGACCTTTTAGAACATCCAGATCCTGGACCATGAAACGTCTCACGAATCAGAACGTTTGTTTTTCCTAGCCTCAAAAGTGGGGGGAGCTTCCCAGAAATGTGGCGTGACGTCTGAAAAACCGTCAAACTTTGTGTAACAACACCGACGTCTGGCCACACAAGAGGTGAATCAGTCACTTTAATCGAGGATCCATCGAGAGGTGAAGCGCTGGCAAAGGTTTGGAGTCGAGCTCACATATTTATCCAATGCGCCGGTCATTTGGCCATCCACGACCGTGTCCTCCTACGCCGTGTCAGTGTAAAGTGCGCCGGTCTTTACAAATCTGCAAATGTGATGGATTCTTGCCTCATGTGTCCATTCAGCCCAGCCAAGCTCATCATCATTTATCAGTTTTTGTGTACAGTGACTTGTTTCAGCACGCCAAATGAGATCCCTACAAAAGCAAAAAGGTTTACGTCACAGCATTTATCACGAGGGAGAGCTGGAGTTCCCGTCATTCGTCGCGATGCCTCAGGTGGTGTAAACCGTGACGCATCAAGATTCAAAAACGGTGACGAAAGCAAACAAAAATTCGGTAGAAATATTCATTAAAAACGGATTAGTAAATTGCACCTTTTTTGGTGAAGCTGCGAC